>CM034146.1:265385652-265423851 GCA_019776745.2 Taxus chinensis | reverse complement strand
GTCGGGGGCATAAGTTGTTGAGATGTCAGTTCCGACAGAAGGAAAGAAAGAGGATGAGCTCACGGCACAGAAGACATAACAGTAACCAGAGTACGTATCGGTCAAGCCACCACAGAAGGATTGAAGCAGGATACACAGACATTGGTAGATGCTCTATTACTTAGGCTTGACAGAGAAAAGACGGAGAAAGAGGAGCTTCAGAAGCAGGTATCTTAGTTGTGCGAGATCATTGCCAAGGTTGCTAAATCTTCCACTCAGCCAATTTTAGTGCAGGAGTAGGTGAGCGATCATCTGATGCAGGAGATGGAAGATGCAAGCAATTAGGTGAAAGCTATCGATGAATGGAAGAATTTGATTATTCGTCAAGCTTCTGTACAACTCGGAGAGCTGCCAGCGCGCCTGAAGGTTATGAATGATGCAGTAGATCAGTTGAAGCAACTGGTGACGAGCATAGTAGATATGAATATAGTTGCTGAGAGTAATGTGAGTACTTTGGCCGAAATCAATAAGCTGCGAGAAGTGTTGGTCGCGGAACAGATTGTACCAGACGGATCAGTTGAGAAGGGGAAGCAGTTGGAGTTTGTAGTATCTTTCCGTTTGGAGATCTGTAGAATTCTGCTGAAGAGGATGTAGACACTTGAGAGTAAGACATCGTCTTTACCAGACAGTATCATCGCTTTCACTGAGGAGGAAGTGGTCTGAAATGTTACTTCATACGTACGGATCATTCCTAGCGAAGTGTTTGATTCCCTGGAAGGGTCTCTTCTAATGGTACAAGGGAGAATTGATGGAGCTACTAAGCCTTTCACGATGAATTTCATTAGCAGACTGGTGGCATTGTAGTCGGATATTGCGAGGTTCGGGCCGAGCTTGGAGGATGTGGAAGCATGTATCAAGGTGTTGAACGAAGGATTGCTGCAGTTTAGGACAGAAAAGGAAGCTGTGGCTAAGACAGATGAGAAGATGCTGAATTACATGTTCGACAAGTATATTCAGTATCAGAACAAAAAGAAGATATAAATGTTCCAACTGACTTGACTTCTTCTCCTATTCTTTCTTCTTCTATTTTCCACGTTCCCGGATGAAATTGTAAAACTTTAAAGTTATTGGTTTTGAAACCATTACTTTAAGTTATGTGGAACAATTCTATTATTTAAGTAATAGATGTGTCACTTAAGGAGAAGTTAGTGGAGGATGATTGCCAAATGTCATCTTTACTTCTTGTTCATGATTCAGTTCAGTTGAGTTTCCCATTTGTACTTTCCCTTCTACATTCTATAAGTAGAGGAAGAATCTACGGGTTAAAGAATCAAAATTTGTAAGCAACATTCTTGTGTTCCAGACTTTGTGCTGAAACCCCTGATAGCCACTTGAAGCAAATGAATATAAAGGGCAGGTTTCCGGAGAACTTTGTGTCACGGTGCAATTTGTTTCTAGCTCTCTATCTTAGATCTTCTCATAGACTCTGTGTTATTTTAGATCTAGATCTGAAGTGCCTTTGTTTATAATTCTGTGCGTTGATATCTATTGGTTTCTTCTATGTGCATGCAATCAACTCTGTTATCTATTGATTGGGTTGCACATCTTCCCCATTTCTTCCCTGTGTTTATATAATTCCCTTCCTCTATAAATATTTTCTTTCTTAAAATAGCTGCTTATTTGCTGCAGAACTGTACAACTATGGTTCATGAGCTAAACAGTTAAAGTAAAACCCCATATAGATACTAACATATTTTAATCGACAAATTTGACACGGGAGCCTCACCGGTAAATGAGGGAGATTTATCTCATGACTGCCTAGGTTTTATGCAATGCAGAAAATCTAGCCGACAACATGAAAAGTAAGCATGAATTTTACCAACTTCACCTGAGCACCTGTATCACTTATGCAGACAATTATTCAGACACAAATCAAGCTCCTTCAAACCTAGGCGCCAAATTTGGAAGCTTTCAACATTAATTAAACCTTCTTCTGAGCAAAATTTCTCTTTAAATGGGGCGCACTTTTTGTCTGGGCTGCGCTCTGCTTTTGAATTAATTAATTCATCCTTATGGCAGCCCCTGCCTATATAATCCTCATAGTTCTATAATTAATTAATGCCTCTCCTATTCCTGGCAATTAATTAATTATTTAATAAGCTTCACTCTTCAAATGGAGTGCCTATTTTGTGCATGCTCATGGTTGCCATTAAATAAATTAAATTTATTTAATTTAGACTTCTACTTCTAGTTAACTCAAGCCTCACAATATGCTTTGACCTTAGCCACTGAAAATAAGAATTAATTAAATCAATTAATACTTAAAATAATATTATTCCTTTCCCAAATGGGGCGCACTTTTTGACATGAAAGGGTTGCATTAAATAAATAATATTTATTTAATTTTAGAATGTTTAATTCCAACTTCCTTTATCCACTTTCCCTTTGTTGACTTTTTCACAAACCTGGGCGCCAAAATTAGAGAAGAATTTAATTAAATAATGCATTTAAGGCTGCCTTTCTTTCCCTAAAGGGGTCGCACTTTTTGGCATGAGGAATTTTTATTTTTAAAAGTCAATTGACAATGGGATTATTTACCCTACAAGGCAGCTCCGAAAATCTTATGATTCACTTAAGCTGTTTGACTTTCATAATAGGATTATTTACCCTGCAAGGCAGGTAATAAAATTCCATCAATGCCTCAAGTGATTTTTCTTTTATTTCACAATGGGAATTTTTACCCTGCAAGGCAGGTAAGAAATTCCCGCTTGCCTGCTGCCTCTGATTTTCCCATTGTGACTTAAGTGGCGTTGCTTCCATGAGAAAAAGTACCCTACTAGGCAGGTACAAAAATCCCACCTGCTTGCTGCTTCCAAAAATCCCATGATTCACTTCAAACCCTCTTTTTCCAAAAATGCGGCCAGCCTAGAAGAAACTTTTTGGTGCACGACTTTGTTTTTTTCCAAGAGAACCAGACCTCCGATGGCGAATTCCTTCTGGCACAACGTGCATAGTGATCTCCAGATACTCCAGGCCAAGAATCAGGCCAAACCGGCAAAGGAATTGATCCAGAGAAATTTCACAGAAAACGAAACTGGAAAACACCAAAAACACAAAATGTTGCCAGAAGTCACAAATAAAGCCCTGGATCCATTCCTGGTTAAAACCCTACTGGTATATGGGAATATTGACATGTACGATCACAACAAGGTTAAACCAGAACACAAATTGCCTCAAACGAGGCTCAAAATAATTAAATACGGATTTCCCCCAGGCAAACCCAAGCGATAGAATAAAACAATTTTGGGCATCTGGGTATTTGTCGAAAATGACTTATAGGGCTCCTTGGGAATATATTGACGTAAAAGAGATACTTTCTGGCAATTAAAACACAAAACGACCCATTATTTTAAAAGAACAAATTCTTTTAACATGGGGTAGTCTCAGATTTCAGGGTGAAATCTGGGGACACCAGTTGGCTCCGTCTGTGGACATCTTTGCCTCTGTCAAAATGACAAGGGTAAAGATGAGATCCCAACATCTCTGGTTTCGTGTCTTGTCCATTGGGCTTGGGGTCAGGAAAACAAAAACAACACAACACAAAAACAAAACAAGGAAAAACAAACAAAGTTTTATTTATATACATATAGGTTTTATCCTGTTTTTTTATGTTTGGAAAAGCTTCAGATGCTGCCCGTTGAAAGGCAATGGTAACTCAATTCCATCTTGGTAGGCAAGGAAGAAAGTGTCCATTCCGGCCTCTCTTTTGATCACGAAGGGCCCTTTCCAGAGTGAATCAGATTTGACATGCATGCCCTTCGGTTCATGTCTCTTGTCCCACCAGAGTACTCAGTCTCCAATCTTGAACTTTCTTTCTCTGGCCTTCTTGTCAAATATCTTGGGCAAGTCCTTATCAACTTCATCTTGTGGTGGCTCATTCTTTCTTCTCTCCGTGGCGGGCAAGTTTGCATCAACTTCTCTCGTTCTCAGATTTATTTGCTGCATTTCTGAGGAAGAACTATCACCATAGTCTTTGTTCTTTTTCAGGTACCAATCATGCTTGTTGAAAGTCTCCACTAAGGAAACCAAACCTTTGGGGATTTTGTTACCTTTTGGCTGGATTGGTCCACTATTGTCATCATAACACGGATCAACTTTTCCTGTGACTGTTTGTCGTGGTGGTGATTTACTCCCTTCAACATACAACTTGTCAAAGTTGCTTTGTTCCAGAAATGCAGATGTTTGTTTGTCCTCATTGAAAGTCTGCCATTGTTCAACATTATCAGGGACTTTGGGGCGGTAGACCATCTCCACTTTATAGTTTCCTTGTCTTAATATGGACGGTGGTCTATCCGGATTCAATAGTGCAATTGTGACTGCCAAAGAGTCTGCCTTGAAATTCTGATTCATTGGAATGAAGTCAATAGAGAAGGCTGCAAGATTGAATGTGGCAGAAAACACTCTATCTCTGTAATGCTCCAGCTTATCTCTTTTGACTTGACTTTGCCCTCGAACCTGCTTTACTAGAAGCTCAGCATCTCCTTGGGCTTTGAGGAGTTTTACTCCTTTCTTTTTAGCTTGCTCCATTTCGAGAAGCAATGCTTCATACTCCGCCGTATCGTTGGTGTTCTCGAACATCAACTTGTGGGAGTATGGGAATATCTCATGATCTGGAGATATTAGTAGAACGCCGACTCCTGATCCAAAAGAACAACAGGTGCCTTTAAACTCCAGAGTCCAAAATTTTTCAGCTCCTTTTGGTTCTGGCTCTAGTTGAAGTTTTGGCTCTGGAATGTCTTTATCCATTTCCAAGAAGTATACAACGTGGTCAGACCCCTGAAAAAGAATCTGAGATCTAGGATCTTCAGATTTTGTCACCGTGTACTTGGACTTCTTTTCCGGCTCTAGCTTCTGATTAATCCCCTTGATAGGAATATGAGCACAAGACCAATCCATCTTTACTTCTCCCAGCGCTTTGCAGAAGTTTCTGCTCGACAACATCCCGTAGGAGACAGGAATATCTGCAACTAAGATTGTCATCTTTAATCGCTTGTCAAGAAAAGCCACTAGAACAGCTTGTGCATCTTTGATTTGTCCGATTAAAGGGACTTGCCTTTTCATGGAGTAGCACCTTTTTATGGTATTTGTCAAGGTAAGCCCAAGAGCATCTGCACCTTTAGCTAACATGACATTGTCAGAAGCACCTGAATCTAAAATGCAGTTACTTAACTTGAAACTATTAATCAATAGGGAAACATAGAACGGTTCCACTCTTTCAGAAGACGGTGAGGATTTAACAATAGCAGTGTTGTTCTGGGGAGGAGTATCTATCCATGCTAGACGGTATATCTATCCATGGGGAGGAGTAACAACAACAGCAGGCAGTAACTGGATTGGAGATGTTATCCATGTTAGACGGTTTTTTTGGTTATAATCAAATTGAAGTGGCTAGGAAGGATCAACAAAAAACTGTGTTCACCACCCCCTGGGGTACGAAGAATGCCTTTTGGTTTGATCAATGCCGACGTGACCTTTCAAAGGGCTATGGATATGGCATTCACAGATTATAAAGACAAGATCATCATGATATACCTAGATGACTTGATGGTGTTCTCAAAGAAGCGAGAAGATCACCTAAGAGATTTGGAGAAAATATTGCAAAGGTGCAAACTTCATAAGATCTCCCTGAATCCAAAGAAATCCGTGTTCGGAGTTACGGAAGGGAAACTCCTAGGTGATATTGTTCCTAAAGAAGGAACTAAGATCGATCCTGAGCGCATTCAAGCTATCAAGAATCTTTCCTTGCCTACAAGTAAGCCTGGAGTCCACTCATTTTGTGGGAAGGTGAACTTTTTGAGAAGGTTTGTACCAGATTTCGCCAAACTGACCAAAGAAATCGCTGATATGATGAAAGGCAAGGAATCCTTCAAATGGTCGAAAGAAGGTAGAGAAACATTTGAACAAATCAAGGGTGCTATTGCAAAAGCTCCTACATAGGTGTGCCCCGATTTTAAAAAGGATTTTATAATCTATTGCTATGCCTCGTCGCACACGATCTTTGCCATCCTAACTCAACACAATCAAGAGGGAAGCGAATCTCCTATTGCATTCATGAGTTCTGGATTCAAGAAACATGAACTAAATTACACTCCCCTTGAGAGGCATGCGTACACGGTGGTGAGAGCCTTGAAACATTTTAGGTACTATGTATTGAATTCTCACACCAAAGTCTTAGTTCTGGACATCGCAATTAAATCAATGTTGACACAACAAGAACCAAGATCTAAAAGAGGTAACTGGGTCTCCAAGATCCAGGAATATGATTTGGAGATCAAGCCAACCAAGTTAGTTCGAGGAAGAGGACTTTGCCAACTCATTGCAGAGAATGAGCCACGAGATGACTCTAAAGAAGAACCAGTTGAAGAAAGTTTACCACTGGTAGTTTTCGTCAGTACCATAGACGAATGGTATTCTAATATAGCCTACTTTCTCACATATGGCGAATGTCCTGAGAATCTGACAGCTAAGGAAAAGAGAGCTATCAAATTAAGAGCTTGCCAGGTACGTCATTTGGGACAACACTTTGTTTAAGAAAGGAATTGATGGCATGTTCCTCAGATCGTGTGATAAAGAACAACAACCCAGGTTGGTTGAAGCCTTTCATAATCATGCTTGCGGTGGTCATTTCTCTGGCCTAGTGACAACTCATAAAATTTTGCGAGCACATTATTACTGGCCCACTATGTTTTCCGATGCTCAGAAATGGGTAACAAAATGCGAAGCTTGTCAACAATTTGTTGGAAGACCTAAATTGGCAGCTTTGCCTTTGAAGCCAGTTATCATTGAAGAACCCTTTCAACAATGGGGTTTAGATTTCATCGGAGTTCTGAATCCTAATTATAGTGCTGGTCATACTCACGTGCTCACTGCAACTGACTATTTTATGAAGTGGGTAGAAGCTATATCGGTGAAACAAACATCTACTTCGGTAATCTGTGACTTTGTCAAAGAGAATATATTGATTCGTTACAAAATTCCACACAAGATCGTGACAGACAATGCCTCCAACTTTTCTTCTGTAGAGATGATAGGTTTTTGTTATGGGCATGGGATATCTTTGTCTCATTCGTTAGATTACTACCCGCAGGGAAACGGTCAGGCATAATTACTATCGTGCGTAAGTTAGTAGAAGAAAATCAAAGGACTTGGCACAAAAATTTATATGATGCATTTTGGGTTGACCACATAACTCCCAAAAGGGCAATCGGGATGTCTCCATTTCAACTCTTGTATGGAACTGACGCTCAAATTCCCATCACATTGGAGTTACCAGCATTACAATTGGCTCAAGCAGTTGATGATGAATGCTTCGCCAATGCATTGGATAAAAGGATCATGTTCCTAAGCAAGCTCGAAGAACAAAGAAGTCAAGTAGCAAACAGGATCAAGGAACACCAATCCAAAGTGAAGAGGTTGTTCGACAGGAAAACTAAGGAGAGGCAATTTCAAATCAATGACTTAGTTCTTCTCTGGGATAAGAGATGTGAACCAAAAGGAAAGCACGGGAAGTTTGATTCGCTGTGGCTAGGCCCTTTCAAGATCAGACATTTCTGTGGAGATAGCACCTATTACTTGGCATATCCTGATGGAACTCATTTGCCTTTGCCCTACAGTGGCAATATCTCAAGCATTATCAAAATTGAAAATGGGTTGTCCCCCGTATGTACATAGGTAATTAGGATTTTGGTTTGTTTCTTTTCCCTGTGTTTCGGTTTCCTCTCTTTCGTCATCCCATTTTTGTGCTCCGTCGTTTTTGGGATCATGTTCATTAAATATTTGGTCTGGGTCCGTTGCTGCGTCCATGAAGTCCTTGTCCCCAATTAGAGCCAACTGTTATCAGCTAATTTTGACTTCGCAAAATTAATAAACATGAAAATTTTGATATTTTTCAAAAGTATTCTTTTGCATGTTTTATCACCCTCGTCGCGATCGTCTCGTTCTTGTGATCGTTCCAGTCTTCGTTTCGTTCATTTCAGGCGAGAACTCCTCCCGCCAGGTCACAAAATGCGTTAATAATTAATTAATTAATATTTAATAATTTATTACCCGTTATTTGATAAAATCAATTTTATTGATTTTTGGGTTTTTAATTAAATAAATATTAATATAATATTTATTAAAATTCAATCAACAAGTTTTATTTTTAATTGCCGGGAAAAAAGTAAGCCTCCGCTTCCAATTGCTGGGGATGCCAAATTGGCTTCCCGTACCTGGATTTCCCCTTTCCTGGCAAATTCTTTTATTTCCCCGCTTGTGGGATTTCTTCTACTAATTGCCAATCCAACCGGTTGGCAAACGGGCAAAAAATCTCCGGATCTCCCACATGGGGAAATAGGGTGGGGATTGCCAGCCTGCCTTGCCATTTCCGCTGGCAAATGGTTATCTTTTTCCCATTTTCCCCTGGCAATTAATGCCACTACCCAGAGAAAGAGGAAGTTGTTTATTTTAACGGGATGAAGAAGAAACAGTTATGAGGAAGCTTCTTAAATCCTCATAATTTTCTTCCGTTAAAATCTGTGGAAAAAGTTGAGTGAAAGTAATTAAGAAGCGTGGATGATTTTTATTTCCAACTTATTATTATTTCATCTGTGTGAAAACGTTTGCTAAGAAATATTTTCTTTTAGAAAGATTCATTTTCATCACAGGTTCTGAAGAAATAATAAATACTAGTTTACTGTGAATGCCATTGTGAAGGAGGAATACGCATCAGGCAAAGGAAAAAACAACAGTTTTAATTGAAGGATAGAAGCCGATTCGCATTACCGCTAGGAAAGCAAGACCCAGACATTGGAGAAGAAGACAGGTAAAGGCCACACATTAGAAAAAAAAGCAAAGGCCACGCAGTCAAAAGGAGTAATAAAGGAATACACATTCATAGCTGTCCACACATTGATTTGAAGGAAGCAAATCCATGCCAGAGGTAGCAAGCAGTCCACGTGGAAGGAAGAGGGAGAGTCAGCATGCAAAGGAAAAAAGTAATTGCCATGCCGAAAAAGATACAAGTTCAATGCAAGGAGGTCCAAAATGCATTCCTATAAAGGAGGATATTTCCACACAAGCATAAGACAAAGGAAATTTCCATGCATTTTTCAAGGAAAAAGTGATTTCCAAAAAAGGAGAATATTTCAACGCATTGGTTTTGAGAGATAAGTTTCCACGCCAAGGTGGAAGGAAGAAGACAATCCAAAATAAAGAAGGAAAACAATCCTTTACGCAGCCAAAGATACAGTCCAGCAAAGAAAGAAATTGTTTCCACAGGGCCAAAGATCATTTCCACGCAAGAAATAAACGCAGACAAGAATGAAAAAATTTCACACATGCAACATTTTCCACGCATTTTACTTGGCAAGGTATCACAGCTGTCAAAGCAGAAAAAAAAATCCACACGCATTGGCCAAGGAGGTAAATATGCCATGTATTCAAAGGAAAGGTCCATAACATTGTTAAAATTGTTTTTGGTAAGAAATGCACCATTGGCAAGAGAAGAAAATAGCCACAGAAGCAAAGGATCAAATTTACCAGAAATTTTCTAAACATGCATTGAGAAAAAGACCTTCCACGCATTCTTTCAAGCAAAAACATATTGTTCATGCAACAAGGAAAGCAAAGTATGCATTCATTAAATCACGCATTTTCACGCAAAAGAGAAGTTATCGGTTCATGCATCAAATGAAAACTTCAGGAACTCAGGAAGCAATTAAAAAAATGGGGATTAAATTTATCCAAGCAAAATATTAAAATCAAGAGATTTTAATTCAATAAAAAATAAATATCATTGTTGTCTCCAGATTCGAAATTCAATCCTGGTCTCGGTATGATGTATTGACATTTTAAAAAAATTTGTTTAACCCTAGGATCGATTATTATTATTATTATTATTAAAATAATAATAATAATAATACTATACTAAGACGAGCTATATTCTTTTTTGCATAAACGGTGTGTCGGAGACTGAGACCCGACACCGTTTACATTGTGTTGCGTGCCTGAGTCATTTTTCTGTAAAATTCATAATGGCCGAAAAATCTAATAAATCTGCAAGAAGATCGAGGAAGCCAGTGGAGAAATCGAATAAGTCCGCGCTCAAGTACAAATTCCAAGGAATCATCCCTCCCAGTTCTATCAAGTCAGCATACGACAATATCACTGATACAAATCTTGGTCACATCAATGTGCAACAATTTTGTGATCGGGTGAAAGCTGAAGGCAAAACCATATTCTCGGATAGGCTTTACCATAGTAGTCTACCCCAAGCAGCGGCATTTCCGGTCTTGGTGCAATGCTCGGAGCTGGTTATCGCTTGCGCAGAGCATTATGATCCCGAGAGATGAGGAATTTATAAAGATAATCGTGAGCCTTTCCTCTTAATCACACCAGAGCACATTGAGGAATTGCTCAACATACCTGACTTCCCTGAGAATGCGGACATCACTCGAAAGTCAGCACAAGAATTTTGGGATGAAGAACCCCTCAGGTGGAGCAAGATGGTTAATAACAACTGGTTAGTGACCAAGAGGCCTCGAGTTGACCGGCTTCCTAAAGAACTGTACCGCGTTGAGTTCGTGGAAGAAATCAGGGACATGATCACTCTCCTGAGTCGAGTCTTCGGTCTACCCTCTGCCAGGATTTTCCACCCATGGATGTATCAGTTTATCTGTATCATCCTTGCCAAGAGAGAGTTTGTGGATTGGGCCACCATCATCAGTGATACCCTTCACAAACAATTGATCGAAGTGAAGATGACTGGATGTTTCTACATGACATCATACCTGACTTATGCAGTGGCTAGAAGAAAGCTATTTTCGGGACTCAAAACGAGAGGAGTCATGGGTCCATCAAATAATGTCTTCCATTATTATCCGCAACTAAGTTTCAAAAATAGCTCTCATCATTTCAGAAGAGTTAACGATGCATTCACCTTCCGCGTGATTCGAAACCTGAATTAGAATACAGAGGAAAGATTCTCCAAAGAGGCCATGGATGTCATTTCCCAATGGGGAACATGGTTTATTCAATTTTCATCCTTTTCCTATATTCATGTGAGCGGCTTTGCGGGTACTCCATGGAAGCTTCCTAAGTACGTCAGTGACAAGTGGGCATTAATGGAGCTTGCGCGACAACTATTCCAAGTTCACTGTCTTCTCAGTGACAAACATCGTTCAGGAATTCATTTCCCAATCCAAATTGGGGAATACCAATGTCCAAATCTCTTCAGTGCACAACTCATGGAGAAAGAGTTTTCCCTCATCACTATTCATCCATATGTGAAGAGATTCCAGTTTGATATCAACGGATATATGCAGAAGATTCTTGGGGCAAAGTATCAACACAACCCTACCATGGAAGATTTTTGGGCTGCCTGTTCAGACGAACATGAAGTGAGAAGGCGAGAGTTTTCCCACCTAACCCTTGCTCAGATCAAGGCCTTTCGCATCAAAAACCCTCCAGATTCATTGGTGGATGATGATGAAGATGTTATTGATCCCTCATATGATGCAGTTGCTTTTACCCCATTGCCATGAATTGATTGGACCAAAAGAGATGAATTTTCTCTTGATAGCAAGAATCAACCAATTCTCGAAAGAAGCATATCCTGGTATGAAAGAGAACTTGCAAAGTTACAATCAATCCAAGATCATACCTCAGGATTACAAAAATTGCCAACTCGAGGAGGTCTCCAGTCAACCAAAGCTTCTTCTCAATCAACCTCTGTGCCATCTAGTCATACGCAACAAGAAAGAAAGGAGTGGTTGCCAAAATCCACTTCACCAAAGAAGGTGTCACGAGGTGAAAAATCTAAGGGTCCTAGCCCTAGTGAAGGAAGGGAGCGTGTATCAGGATTTTCCACTTCAATTAGAGATTCTTCTACTCATATTGTTGATAGTTCTAGAAGCTCATAACAAACAATCCTCAGCCATGCCTTGCACAAGAGTCCACTCAAGTGCAAGTAGTCCAGATATCAAACACTTCTGAACCTACAATTCACGAAGAGATTTCTCAAAATCTCCCTAATGTTCAAGAGGTAGATATCGAGGTTATTTCTCCAAAAATTGAGGTCATGGAAAGGATTCTTGTAGAATCTAATGATGTCGAGAACAATGAGAATGTTGCTTCGGGCTCCAGGCTTCTGTATGCGGAAGTAGTGAAGGATACTCCTTTTTGGGTTGATTGTGAAATCAAGAAAAGGAAGAGGGTTGTCAAGGCAATTGACATTGACTTCGATGCCCTTTTCAAACTTTCGAATGATGTCATTCCCAAGAAACCTAAAGTGCTCTCCCGAATAATGGTGGATGATGACGGAAACAGATTTGCGGATCTTGCCATCCCACAAGTTGACAAGGAACGTGATGCCATGACATCTGTTGATTATGAAGTTTCCAGACTTGGACTTGGGAAGTCCACATTGGAAAGTGACATGGCAATGGCCCGAGATTCAATTGATATCGTGCTAAAGAGACTTGAGAAATATAAGTCTCAGAACTCTCAGCTCAAGGCTGAAAAGAATCAATTGGTGGAATATGTTCAACATCTGATAAATCCCATATCATCCACTTTCCCAGTACCCGATGTAGTGGCTGCCCTTGATGAAGAAACTCTCAATTTGTCAAAAGAAATAAACACATTGGGCCATGTCACTAAATCTTGGCTTTCAGAGATTCTCATTTTTGGTAAAGAGACGATCAAAACAACCGTTAAGCTCCATGAAGATATTAGTGCATATCTTGATCCAATTCTTTCTTTCAAGGAAACTTTTGTTTCTAACATATCAAAATTGGATGAGATATTGCCTAGTCTACAGGAGATGACAAGTATGGAGTCTTCAACTTTAGCCATTGAAGGAATTCTCGAATTCGAATGTCGAGGGACACGTTTCTTTGGTGCCTGCATCTCAAATCAAGAAAGACACTTCTCGAGGATTCTATGATCCATTATGAGAGTGTATGCAATGAAGCCTTCACTTCACTCGCCTTGATTCAGGAGTTCATAGCTGAGATCCCTTGTGATCTTGTAAATGAGAAAAATCAAAGGTATTCATCAGAACATGTGGAGGAGCAATTTTCACAATTGTTCAAAAACATGTATACTCCCGCCATCAATTTCTCTTCAGCTTCAATGGAACGTTGCATCAAATTAAAGAACTTGTTTGAGAATATTCAATCAAAGATGGTCAATTTGAATGATATGCTAGGTAGGATCTTGGAATTGCAAGTATTTTGTGAGGCTATTCTTTGACCAAATGAACCTCAAGAAGAAGAAAAGATGTTCGAAACATTGGGAAGGTTCAGATCCTTTCAATTGGCGAAGGCGACGGATCCTAATTTCACCGATGGGACAAGGAGATAGTTTTCTTGGTATCTAACGAAGTGGGAGAGTCCATTTCTCATACGATTGAGATAGGTGGACCCCATTTCAATGGATAAGGCACTAGTTTTTGTCGTATGTTTTAAAAGTGGTATTTTAAAATGGTGTTATTATTGAACTCACTTTTGGAAAACTGTGGATAACTTAAGTGATTTCTATTTTTAGTTGCTTTTAATAAAGTTGGTTGAGAAAGTCAAAGTCACTTAAGATGCCCTATTTAATGTTCATGTAAAACCCTAACTACTTTGTAACCAACTTTTGGGTTATAAAAGGAAGTTAGGGGCTCATTTGTAAAGGGTGACTTTGAGAGAGGAGAAGAAAATACTTTTGTATGCAAGCTTTACTTCAAAGAAAGAAACTTTGTGTTCTTTTGAGAAGACATTTTGGAGTTAATGAAATATGAACTTTGTGTCCCATTCATTGTCTCTTATAGCATTTGATGTTCTTATGTTCATTAGATGTTAGTGTTTGAATCTTGCATGCAAATATTGTCTTGGATCTTATTGTCAACGCTACTAATATGTTGTTCTAGTTCACAGTGATCAAGCTCTGATTATCTACTTGCTCACGTGTGTTCCCTTTTACTCATTCTCATTTAGCTGATGCAAACTCTATTTTATTTGTGTTAGTTATTCATCGTTCTTCTTCATGCAATATTAGGCTCTGTTTTTACCTAACTCTTGCATGTTCCTTCCATTCATTCCTTTCCTTTTTTCCATTCCATCTCTCTCATTCACTCTTCTTTCCATTGATGTTCCAAAACACCCCCCACATATAATTTTGAATGTTGAAATTGTTACAATCTCACCCATGAGGTACTTCAAGTGTTATTGACTTCACTTGCCTTCCACCAATACTATGGAAGAAACTTTACAATTACACCTCTTAATGGCTTCTTCAACACACCTTTAAACTGATGGCTTCCTTTACACACTTCATACAATATTTCTCACTACTTCCTTCTATGCTAAATGAGGGGGGTGGCCTCTTTATTTATAGAACTTCCAGGCTTATCCATCTTATCTCTAAGATAGGATAAGAAATCCACTCTGACAAATCATATTCCATACCTTAACTCTTATCTGTACGTGTAAGTTTATCTCTTAAGATAAGATAAACCTTATCATTTCACATGGGTTCCACATTTTTAGACTTTTTAGAAATAAAATACACAAAATATTTATGACCTTACTCCTTGTCCTTATTACCAATATATTAATCATGTAGACCCTACTTCTCTACTTATCCCAATTTTGACATTTTAACATTACCAGACCACTTACGACAAATATTTACTTTTTACAACATTCCTATTGTACTTTGACTGTTATCGTACTCTACATTATTGACGGCACCGTACTGACAGTGCCGTTATCTTCTATCAGACGCTACTACTAATTACACTTAACAACATCCTATTCCTAATACATACATTAATGAAATAGAAATTACGGAGGAAAATTTTAGTGTCGACATCTTCCCCTTTCTAGCTTCTACTCCGTCCCCGGAGTAGACTATTCTGGTGCTTGGAAAATCTTCAACTTGTCGTGGTTGACCCATTTCGTAATGGGAGTGCAATCCAATTCCTACAGTTGGTACGTACCATTTTCATGCACAGCTGCTATTTTGTAGGGCCCCATCCATTTTGGAAGAAATTTTCTGTCTTCTTTTTTGTATCTGGAATCATATACTAGAACTAAGTCATTCACATGAAATGGAGACCAACGGATCTTTTGATCAAAGTATTCCTTCTGCTTCGTTTTCTTCTTATGGCTTGTATCCTTTGTTATTTCCCTCATTTCCTCTAACAAATGAAGATGTACCAACCTTTTTTTTACTGAATCACTTTCATCCATCCTTTCATTTTTCATAACTCTCACAGTGGGAATATCAAACTCAATAGGAAGAATTGGATCAATGTCATAGGCCAACTGAAATGGGGAGTATCCTGTTGCTGACTTTGATGTTGCCCTATATGCCCACAATGCTGCATGAATCCTTTTATCCCACTTATGTACCTGCAAGGCTGCATCTTTTGCTAGAATTTGACACAACACAAAATTTGTTCGTTCTACCTGTCCATTTGTGCTTGGCTTGTATGTTGTTGCCTTCTTGTGCTTAATAG
Source organism: Taxus chinensis (assembly GCA_019776745.2). Classification (NCBI taxonomy): domain Eukaryota; kingdom Viridiplantae; phylum Streptophyta; class Pinopsida; order Cupressales; family Taxaceae; genus Taxus; species Taxus chinensis. The sequence goes on along the minus strand of CM034146.1, from coordinate 265,408,325 downwards.
AAAATTTATTGATTAGGGCTTCTACTACCTCATTAATGAAGTGACTTCCTTGATCTGTTACAATTTCTAATGGACAACCAAATCTGGTGACAATGCGTTCATATATGAACCTTGCCACCTCATCCATGGAAGTTGTTTTCAATGGCCTAGCTTCAACCCACTTGGTTAAATAATTTGTGGCAACTACAATATACTTATTTTGGCGTGAGGTAGTTGGAAGTGGACCTACAATGTTTATTCCCCACTTTTCAAAGGGACCAAGTGGAAGAATAGGACATAATGGAGCTGATGAAGTCTTACGGTTACTATGTGTTTGACAAATATCACATGTCTTACAATAATTATAACAATCTTTAAAAAGAGTGGGCCAGTGATAACCTGCATCCAAGATCCTTTTTGCTGTAAGTTGTCTAGAGAAGTGCCCTCCACATGTACCATTGTGGAATTTTTCTAGCAATTCCTTCCCTTGATCACGTCTAACTGCCCTCTTGTACTGTCCATCAGGTCCTATTCGAAATAATACTCCATGCAGAATAAAATATGGACGACTGGCTTGAGCAATCTTTCTCTTAGTCTTTGCATTGGCACCATCAGAAAACTTGAATTCATTCAGATAATTCCAAATATCTATGTATTCACTAGGGATTGTGTCAAGGGATAACAAGGCTGCATCAGGGAAATCATCATCATCACAAGATGATCCTAAACCATCATAGGCTCGAGAGAGTGCATATGCATTGACATGCTTCTTTCTTGGCCTATCTATAATATCAAATTCAAATTCTTGTAGCAAAATTATCCATCTTGCTATCCTCCCTGATGGGTTAGGCTTATTGACAATATATTTTAGAGCCTGATGATCTGTTACAACTATAAATTTCTACCATAACAAGTAATTTCTAAACTTTTTTACAGCAAAAATGATAGCTAGAGCCTCTTTTTAAGTTACAGTATAATTTACCTTAGCATTGTTCATTTGTCTGCTCCCAAAGTAAATTGGATGTTCATTCCCATTTTCATCCTTTTGGCTCAAAGTACTTCCTAGTGCTGCATTTGAGGCATCAGTGTACACAATGAATGGCTTGCTCCAATTTGGATTCTTTAAAATAGGTGAAGACACCAGGGCTTCCTTCAGTTGTCCAAAAGCTTCATGTGCCTTATTTCTTGGTTCATAAGTAACATCCTTTTTCAAGAACTGGGTAAGTGGCTGTGCAATCTTTGAGAAATTCTTGATGAACCTTCTATAGTAACCCACATGGCCTAAAAATGATCTCAACTTACTTCTATTCATAGGAAATGGTAAATCTTTGATTTTTGAAACTTTATCAGGATCAGTACCAATACCATCTCTGGATACAACATGCCCTAACAAAACGCTTTTAGAACATCCAAAGACACACTTTGTAGGGTTTAGTGAGGCTTGTGCTTCATCTAACCTTTGAAATGCTGTCTCCATCTGGTGCAGGTGGTCCAACTTGCTCCTATAGATGCAAAAATCATCCAGAAATACTCTGATGAAGGTCCCAATGTAGGGTTCGAACACCCTATTCATCAAACGCTGGGATGTTGCTGGAGCATTACACAACCCAAAAGGCATACCTCTATAAGCAAACGTTCTCCAAGGAGTGGTGAACGTGGTCTTCGGCTGATCTTTCTCCGCTATACGGAATTGGTTGTATCCGCTATATCCATCAGCAAAACTATAACACTCCTGGCTAGCTACTTCGTCCAAGATCTGATCTGAGAATGGAAGAGGGTAATGATCCTTCTTTGTTGCCTTATTGAGCTTCCTGTAATCAACACAAATGCGTAGCTTCCCATTCTTTTTTATTGAGATCACAATGGGAGAAACCCATTCTGAATTCTCCACAGCAAATATGAATCTTGCATCAAGCAACTTATCTATTTCTTCTTTTACAGTCTTGGAAAAATTAGGATTCATTCTATATGACATTTGCTTTATAGGCCTAGCACCATCTACCAGCTCAATAGAATGTTCTACCCAACTTACTTGACGGAGTTCCTTGTAATCAAACGTGAATGTGTATATACCTTCGAAAGAGCTGGAGGTAGGATTCCTTTTCACTTTCCATCACAGCATCACCAATCTTTATTTGTTGGAGACGATCATCAACTTCTTCTCCAGATAATTTTATGGGGTCATGAGTCAGTGTGACTGGAAGGATATCCATGACTGAAACATCAACTTCACTTTTTTCATCTTCAGTGTCCACTTCACTGGTACTAGAGTAATCAGAGGATGTCCAATCATCAGTTTCATCACTTGAATCCACAGGTTCTGCCTTATGATGTCGAGGGATCACGTTTATCTCACCTTCTCTCTACCACGTCCAAGTGTCATGAAGCCTTCATTCCAGTAGTTTCTTGCATGAACTCTCCTTAGCCATGGTCTTCCCAGCAACATTGGGTACGTAACAGTACCATTTTTCATCACCTGAAAGTCTACCAACACATACAAACACCCATCATAAATAGAATTGCCACATTTGAAACTACACCTTCTGTTTAGTTTTTCCCTTATTTAATGACCTTAACATAAGTGTTGAAGGGCGATCAATTTTTAAAACCCAACATTATCATTACAGATTCGGTCATTACATTAACTGCAGCACCTCCATCCAACTAAGACATCATGAAATTGAAATACATTACATAATCGTGGAGCATAGGGATCTGCCTCTGCCTCCAAAACGGGACCTCAACCTCCTTCCTTCTTCGAGCATTGAGTCCACCTTCGCAACTCCCGCCTCTTCTCAGAAGACATAGCCAAGAGTTGACCATATGTAATATTTGCAGGCCTTTTGGACAGATCTTCCAAGATGGAGTATGGTCCTTGCCCCTGTGAAATCAGAAAATCCTGCACACCCAACTTTCTTCTCCTATGTTTCTTACTAGTTTCTTCTTTCATCTTCTTAGGATCATTTCCATCTTGATTATCTTTTTCTTTCTTTCTTTTTGTTACAAACACATCTACTTCATTATTTCTGCTCTTATCTACTACATCAAAAGAATTCACAGGTGCTTATCCTTTATCATTATCTCCTTACCAGATGTAGAAGCTCTATCTGGACAATTATACTTATAATGACCCTTTTTATAACAACCATAACAAACAACTTCAGAAATATTTCCTTTTGGACCTCTATCTCCTCCCTGAGAACTAAATTCCTTTCCTTGAAGAAGATTAATAGTTAACTGACCCATCTTTTTGAGCAGATCTTCATACTCAGTAGATGTATTAGGAGAAATATTTGTGCTCACCGGGAGTGGTTGTGGATTCTGGACCAAAGGTGCTGGTGTAGGCTCTACTTTAGCAACAATTCTTTGGGCTCCTCTTCCATGCTTTCTTCTTGCCTTCTTGCAATCTCCTTTGCTTGTTCAATGGTAGCCGGGCGGTCATACTTCACTCGTTGTCTGATCTCTGGCTTCATCCCAAGAATGAAGTGCTTACAGAGGAGATTATCCACGCCATTCATCAACCCATCCGCTAGTCCTTCCTTCCGGATGTGGGCATCGAGCTTCCTCCTTAGCTCTAGAACACGAGCATGATAATCCCTATCTTCTCCTTCTCTCCTTGGGATAGCTTTGTGATCTCGATCATGAGATCTGCATATTTCTGTTGTTCACCAAATTCTTCAAGAAAACTTTCAGTTAATAAATACCTAAGTGCTGAACCATCCAAAAAGGTAGGAAAAAATTCAGTCCATTGTTCCCTTCTTATAAGGCCATTACAAATACAAGATCGTTTAAACTCTTGAATGAAAGAAGAAGCATCTTCATTAGATTGAGCTGAAAAAAAACAGGAATCTTTCCCATTTTCAAAAGTAACCACCGTGAAATACCAACCCACAAGTACAATCAACAAGACTTATGTGCACAAATAATTGGAATCACTATACTAGAAAGTGACTTTACACCTTTCTACAGTAAAATAGAAATGACCACGGTAAACTATGGTAAAACTTGACTTACTGCGGTAAAAACTGACTTTACTGTGGTAAACACTATTCACAGTAAAAAAGTGAAGTTACTGCGGTAAATACTATTCATGGTAAAAAATGACTTTACTGCGGTAATTACTTTCCCAGCAAAAAGGACTTTACCAGGGTAAATACTATTCATGGCAAAAATGCCTTTAACATGGGTAACTAACTATTCACGGTAAAAATGACTTTACCATGGTAACTACTATGCACAGTAAAAACAAGGTTACCCTCCAATTGATTTTTGACTAAGTGGGAATATCTCTCCAGAAAATCCACCAACGAGGAATGGTCCCGGCAACGGAACCAAAATGTCATCACCAATCCGGCACTATGATAATTCTTCACCGGGAACTCCTCGTGCTATGATTATTTACTAATGCACAGCCTTTAGTTTGGTGGATGTAATCTGGAAACAAAAAACAACAAACATAACAACAAAAGAATACCATTGACTATGATAAGACAGAATGACGAAAAATCTGAAATATCAAAATAAATTATAATATTAACATGAAACTGTTACAATCTCACCCATGAGATACTTCAACAAGACTATGGGAGAAACTTTACAATTACACCTCTTAATGGCTTCTTCAACACACCTTTAAACTGATGGCTTCCTTCGCACACTTCCTACAATATTTCTCACTATTTCTTTCTATGCTAAATGGGGGGGGTGGCTCTCTATTTATAGAACTTCCAGGCTTATCCATCCTATCTCTAAGATAGGATAAGAAATCCACTCTGACGAATCATATTCCATACCTTAACTCTTATCTGTACATGTAAGCTTATCTGTTAAGATAAGATAAACCTTATCATTTTACATGGGTTCCACATTTTTAGAATTTTTACAAATAAAATACACAAAATATTTATGACCTCACTCCTTGTCCTTATTACCAATATAATATTTCTAATTCCTAATCATGTAGACCCTACTTCTCTAATTACCCAAACTTTGACATTTTAACATTACCGGACCACTTACGACAAATATTTACTTTTTACAACATTCCTATTGTACTTTGACTGTTACCGTACTCCACATTATTGGCGGCACCGTACTGACAGCGCCGTTATCTTCTATCGGATGCTACTACTAATTACACTTAACAACATCCTATTCCTAATACATATATTAATGAAATGGAAATTTTGGAGGAAAATTTTAGTGTCGACAGTTCATACACCAACCACAACCAAACATGCATTACATTCACTGTAGCAAACCACTGGTTCACACAATGCACATACTTGAAGTTTCCTAGAGATTTTTTCTTGATATTCTTCAAATTGAATTATTCAAAAATAGTTACAAGAACCTCTTTATAAACTGAAGATAGTTTCTCTTCGAGCCAAGTCATCTAGACTCATCAACCACAATTATTGTTTCTAAAATTACTTTAATTTGTGAAGAGCATTTTAAAGGCTAAACACAAGTAATGACCTCTAGATCTCATTTATGACTTCCTATTCTTTAATGGACCTTCACAACATTATTACATGTAAATTTCCCGAAGAATACATAAAATTTTGCTAATAAACAAGCCAAAAGTGCTCACAAGTTAGAATTTCACTTTTGGAGGGAAAAATGAAAATTCAAATTTTGGAAAGAAAAGAACTAAGAAAAACACACCTAATGAAGTAATATGACCTAAAAAAACACTCCTAATTCCTTTTAAACCTCCCATTTTGACTCTCATAAGTCACCATTCCTTGTCGCAATGGTTGGGTGGATGTTTTCTTAAAAGTTGAATGTTATTGGCTTATTATCCTCTTAAAGTGTGTTTATTTTATTCTCTTTCAATTTTTTTGAATATTTGGGAGGGAAGAGCGAGGGGTGACACATGTCACCCTCTCATTGGAGAGGATACCTCTCTTGTTTTTCTTTATATATATCATCGTGTAGGAGGAAATATTTTTCACCTTGTCATTTTTGCATTTTAATTTTGAAGTTGGATACTTGAAGCTTTGGCTTGGAAGAGGATTGGAGAAGCTTATATTTTTGGAAAGAATTTACATGTATGATGATTGATCCTTCTTTGTTGTTTTTGTATATAGATGTTAGTTTAAACTTGTTGTTGTGTTAAAACTATGGGTTGTATGTATTGCATGTTATGTTTCTTTGTATATCTTATTGTTTTCTCCATCCATATGTGGCTCGATGGATTTTGGAGTTGTGTTGGGGAAGAGGGAGGAAATTTCCCTCGTAAACCTCATGGCTTGATGGGAAAGCCATGTAGGCTTTCTTATATTTTATCCCCTCATATGGTTTGAGGTGGGAAGTTGGTTCATCAAGGTTTGAACCCCTTCCCTGTCCTTGGAAAGGAAACCCAATGGGTTTGAAAATCTTCCCAAGGAGGAAATTTGGTGAATGGTTGTTCAATGAAGGTTTTTCAAAAGTTATTGAACATGGGGAAAGACCCCAAGACTTTGTACAAAGTCCCCTCACTAGACCATATGATAAGAAATGAGCAAGTTTATGCTATTTGCATGTATTAAACTTGAAACAAACAAGAAATCTAACAAATAGCATTACCTCTATTCTTTGAAAGCTTAACAAAATATGCCTACTAAAGACTTAAGCAATCAGTTTTGTTGTTTACTTCCCATGAGGGTGAATGAATCTCACTAAATGGCTACATGGCCAAGTTTAGCTATTCCATTAGTAACCTAACATGGGTTGCAAGATGAAGCTATTTTAATGGTGGATGACCCAAGATCAAATGCCTTATTAGCTTGGCTAATGCAAATGAGATCTTAAGCTTTCTTAGGCTTTGTTTTGGCTTTAGCTTATGTAAAGTTGTGTCTTTGAATGGGTAGGCTTAGCCTTGTAGTTATAGTTTTCCAAATGGAAGAGTTTGAACTTTGGGTGCATGTGGGACTAAAGCTCAAAAATAAATTTTAGATTAGATTAGGATAAACATGCTTTAGGCTTAGTTAAGCTTGGTTTAGGCTAGTTAACTAGGGTTTAGACTAGTTAAAATTGATTAGCAAGTGATTAGAGACTCATTGAGAGTTGGGAGGGGTCTGGATAACCATTTGTGACTAATAGATAGCCTAGGAAGCCAATAGAAGTGGTCTAGAGAGAACTAGGGAGGTTATGAATAGTCAAAAGGTGGAATGTTAGCTAATAAGGGAGATATTAGCCAAATAAGATGATTATAGGAGGAATACAACTGAGAATGTGTTGTGACTAGGAATCTGAGAATGGAGCGAAGAAGGGTTGATTAACAAAATGTCATCAATTGACTAGATTGAATGAAATGCTAAGTGTAAGTATGTTTTAGGTGTCTACAGTTGCCCCTCTTTGAGGTGATGTAAGTGACGTCACTTCAAAAAAAGTAGACAAGCATAAAAAAGTAGAAAATTTGAAGGGATAGAAGAAAAATGAGTAGGATGGAGGATCCCCCTTGATTATCGATGGAGTGATAGAAGAACTCGATCGACGATCGAAAAGATTGAAAGAAAGATAATAGAAGAAAGAATATGTGGTATAGAAAGGGGATATAGAAGAAAAAGGAGTAGAGGAAGAGGGAATGAGATACATCCATCCAGTGCCTTTTAAACAAGTTTATTTTTCATCATGTATTGCTAGAGATCTTCATCTTCGGTGCTTATTAAAGACAATGAACAAAATTGTACTATGACATGAAAAGCCATATACAAACAAATAGCCATTGCCAAAAACAGCAAACTCCATGCAACATACAAAATGTAATGCAATACGAGAAAAGTAAAAGATGTCCTAACTCCATGCAACATAAAAAATACAATGCAATACGAGAAAGTAATCAAGCCAAACCTAAAAGAGAACATAGTACCCATGTTCTTGTTATCCAAGTTTAGTTCTGACCTGTGCGAATTAGCGACAAGGGTTAATGATAGTTCCCAAACAAGTATACATGCTGAGGAGAATAATGGCGGCCACTTCGTTCCTATGAAATTGCACTACAAAATAGTACAAGGGAATTCATTGTGCCCCAGAGTATAGACGAAGCAAGCAGCCTAGCTTTTGTTGATGAAGGTAGATGAAGATGATCGGCAAGTCGCACACATGAACATGTGAGAACTAAAGAGCAAAATTTTGTAGGATGATTTATTGTTTAGAAGTTTTTTGAAACATATTTGAATGTTTTTTTTATTTTTCTAACATATTTGAATATTTTTGTTAATTTTGAAAATTTTCTAAAAATATGTACAAGAATATGAGGAAGTGTGGATGCCCCTAGTGATAGATGGGATGTACAAGGGCATAAGGCCATGTGCGTATGAGAAAGGTGAAGATGCAAAAATGCCCCAGTAATTAGGTGGGAGTATTCAAAGGAAAAATCTTCACGTGTATAAGCGGGGCCCAAGGCCATTATGGATAGGTTCAACATGATGATGAATGTAAACTAATGAAGTGCTGGGAAGAAGAAAGGATTCCCCCAGCGTAAGTTGGCCTAAAAGCACATGATAGAAAGGAAGGAGAAGATTTTTTTTGGTGAAAGGGGACAAAGGTATCTGAAAAATATGACAAAAAAGTAATCTTATACACATGGATGTTCTAAAAAAAGTAGAAGAATGATGTGAATGATGTGAATGTAGCTTAGAACCAATCATGATTAGCGATGAATAAGTGATTACCCAAAGGCACAAATCGTGAGATGGGATAAGGACTAAAGCAAGATTCTAAATAAGGTCCAAAAAAGACACTTGGTAACATACTAATCCTGCTTACTGATAGAGATCCAATTTGTGTACGTGGAATTTATGACCTCTTGAAGGAAGATTTAATAGACAACAAGTGAAGACACCCTTTCCAATGTGTAGGAATGATTTTATTTTTTATAGGTGATAGGTGATTTGTGAATGAAATGTGGAAGTATAGCCGTACATGCTCTGCTACCATACTAGGTCATCCATATCCCTGGATATGTATTTTATTCTATTCACAACATTGCTCTACTTCCAGTCAAGCATCCATAGCCCTAATAGAGATTATTGGAAATACCCCAAGAGAGAGTAATACATCAATTTGCTTTTGCTTTTAGCTTTTAGCTTTTGATTTTTGATTCATTTTAATTCTTTTGCTTTTTGAAAACTTATTTCACCTCTCTTGTTTTATAAGGGGTTAAGAACCACTGATAGCTTGATGGAAGGAGGTGGAAATAATTGTGATGATGACACATTGGCTAGTGTCAACAAATATGTCCAAAAGTTCTTCACAACACTTTATTAATGTGAATGTGATACGATCTCTAAGAGGTCAGTCGTTCTTTAATTACCAAGGTGATAAAAGATCCAGGGTCAAACAAATACCATAGAGATAGATGTCAGAAAATGTGTGAGAATAAACTAACCAAAATATCACTGAAGGGATGAAAATGGTAGTGTTATCCAAAATTCACCCCTCAAGGTAATTTTGATCACATGCATCAAATTCTTCAGTCCCAAGCAAGTAGATTGATTCAAGGCCCAAAATCATGTTTTTGGGGCCCCATCGGCTTCTCTCTAACTCTCTCATTCAAGAAAAAAATCCCAACAAGTTAGAAAAGTGGAAAAATTCAAAATATAAGGTTATAAAATTGTTTTAAGGCATTTCGGGTCTGAAGGGTGCGGATCGTACTAGTGCAGGTCGTACTGAGGTTTGTCATACCAAGTTTGGGACCAAAAAAGGAAGAAAATACCTAAGTCAGGCATTTTTGTCCCAGGCGACCCGTGGGACAGTTGGGACGTCAGGACGCGAAAAGGTGAAATGGCTGCAGGCAATAAAAATCATCAAGTTTTTTGTTTCGCGTGGTTTGTGATAGCCAGGAAAAAAGTATGCGTAGGGCACGAATCGGCCGATTTTCTGCAAGATGGTCTATTGCGGGCAGTGCGGAGATTTTCATTTGGGACAGTCGGGATAAAAGTACATGCGGGATGCGTGGGATGCGAAAAGGTGAAATGGCCGTAGGCAATAAAAATCATCAAGTTTTTTTTTAGCGTGGTTTGGGACAGCTGGGACAAAAGTACACGTGGGACACGAAAAAGCGAAAAATCCACAAAAGGGGACAAGGAAGACTGAATCGGCCGATGCGGGAGAATTTGTCCGGGACAGCTGGGACACGTGGACCCGATTTTGCCAAAATAGTTGCAGCAAAGAAGAAAAGTCAATGTTTGACCCGTGAACTTCAAATGGCCATAACTGGTAGATATATTTAAATAAAATAAACATATTCGGCTCCAGTCAGTTAATGCTCATTCCTGTCAAATGACAGAAAACACCTACAAGACCCAAAATAGTTACCCGCACACAGAAGGCCATAACTTTTGTATTTGTCAACAAAATCACACAAAATTGGTACCATTGGAATCGTGGATCCAATCCTGATGCACAGCAATCAAGAAATTACATATTTAATGAGAAATCAATTGGTATTTTTCATAAAACGTGGCCGGGTTCGTAACAGTGTTTTATTTGGTGGTTGAAAGTTGCAATTAAGAGGCCATGGTCATCATTCTTTCTCTGGTTGCAGCACCTTGGGATAGTATGGGAGCCTTTTACAAGTAATATATAATCATTTCACTCCATTTAATTCCTCTTACAAGTGGTTGAAGGACAGATTTTGGGATTTCTATTTTCCCCTTCTCTCTCTCTTCTCATTTTCTTATAAATTGGAGTGTTGGGTTCATTATAAAGGGAGGTATTTTTTGTAGCAAAGCTATGCCAAAATTTCTTTGTGAAGCTAATGTGTTGTAGGCCCTTGTTGTGGACTCCTTGTATGGTGATCATGCCCTTTTCTTGTAATCGATTGAACTATGCATATCAGGAAGCAATAAAATATAAGTTTGTGGATGCATCTTCCCCTGCTGTTTTTTTCTTGCATTCTTCTTGCCCCTTCGACCTTGATTACAAGAATATTGTGTCTATTATTATGTCCTTGCAGGGATCCATTATCATTGTGTATGTTTGAAATATTTTTGTGAATGCGTTTTTCTAGATTATGGAGAACTGTCATCACCCCTTCTAGTGTGCGCTTTGCTTCTGTATCTCACGCATTTGAAGACTAATCTCACACCCTCCTTTTCTGGTGTATCACTACTTTAGTGTAGGCTTTCATTTTATGCATTCTCTCTCCATGGTCCCTTGGAAATTTAAATTAGAATAGTTATTTTCCCCTGCATTAGAGTAGATTGTGGCAAGTAGTTTAGGATCAAGAACCAGCTTTCTCTGGAGGTCTATTTCAAGTAGCAAGTCCCACAACTTGGAGATAGTACCCATGTTATCCAATCACACTGTGAGTTCAAGTATATGCACTTGTATAAACAGTAGGGGTGATGTGATTTGGTGATAACAAGTAGGAAGACTTGCAGAGGAATGACAAGGAAGGGAATAAATAACATCCATGTGTACACAATACCTGATTGCAATGTTTGATATTTTTACCTTTGATTTTTCTTGTGTTTTCTCAATGTTTTTTGTATTTTTGCATTGTTTTTTATTTTTTAGCTTTTCAATAGTTTTTGGGAAGTTGGGACCAAAAATGTCACTTTGCATGGTAAAATCCAACAATGATGTCTGTGACTTCCTTGATAAGGGAGACTAGGATTAGAGGCAAGCATCTCATGAATGGAAGATCTGGATCTGGGCCTAGATTAGCTTTTCTGAAACCTAAAATACAGTGTTTTGAATATAGGTATGTTATAGTTATCTTAGTGTAAGTTACGATGTAGTGATTCGAATTAGATGATTGGCAACCTCTAGAGGTAACCTAGTGTCATTAGAACTTTTATGACGGAGTTTTTGGTTGTTGACGTCTTTCTGATGACATGATCGTCTTTGGTCCTACATACCAAGGTTAAGAATTTTCAAAAGTGACTCATACAAAGGAGATCAAGATGTTGTTTTTGATTTCCCATGGAGTCATCACTGAGACTTCAAAGGAGGAAGAGCATACGCAACAAGGTGAGTCTGGAATATCAAATTTTTAATGGAATGGAGGACCGTGATTCAAGAAGTGATCTAGGGGTGATCCGAATAATAGTTGGGATCTGAGTCTATCAGAAGAAGAGTTACCCTCCAAATGGTAATTTTGATTTGAATTATGCATCAGAATTCTTTAGGGGAACCCAGGCATAATAGATTTGGATTCAAGGAGCATCCAAACCATGTCACCGACTATGAGCTGAGGGTGGGGAACATATTTGTCTAACTTTGGCTCTCTGTCCATGAAGAACCAAATGAGAGCTTAGTTCATGATGGGAATATTTTGATGTGAATGCCTAAACCTAGGTTCTGTATTTTTGTATAATGTGAGAAACTGTGTGATAGTCAGTCATTGAAAATTGTGCTAAGTCCTAAGCTCAAATGTCTAGACTCTGGATAATATGATGGGACTCCTTCAAAGGGACGGAACCGTGACATGTTTATTCGGGCGAAGTCAGCACAATGAGAGTCCGAAACGCATACATTTTGTACAGTAATGGGACAAAAGTATGTATGATTTTCTCGAAATGCCGGTTCAACAGAAAGAATAGACATTTTGACTAACTGTAATCTCAATGAGATAAGTCTGGGACGTTTGGGTCCTAGAAAATACCCGTTTTCTGGCCGAATAATCGGCCGGAACAACCATGTCAAGGCAGTCCAAAGACAAAGTGGGCCAAGTGGAAAAAGGAAATACACCATATGAAAATCGGCCGTGTTCAAAGCCGAAATTTGATGCAACAAATGGTCAACGACAATGTCGACATGGGACATTTGGGCTCGAAAATGTACGAACCGGCCGTAACCGGGTGACAATGAGTCGATGTGACAGCCCGGAAGGCAAATTGGATGCAATGACGACATTTAACAAGGCGCGAATAAGGCCAAAATGTTAAAGGCCGAAATCAGCACAAATGTAATCCATTGTAACCACACCAATTGGACACATTAATAAAGCTTCGCGTGGGACGCGAGATATTAGTGCCAAAGTGGTAGCTGAGGATGACACAATCAAAGTCAGCGACACGTGTCACAGGATTGGAAAAGTCAACGTTCGAAGTCCGGAAACTTCAAACGGCCATAACTATAATAAGGATCCGAGCTCCGATTTGTGATAGCATAAAACCACTTTCATGGATACCTAGCATCGATGTCCTCTATGTCACAAAACACTGGATTTCTTAAGTATCTTAATGAGGGTGAGATATATTTAAATGAAGGTAACACGTGTTTGGCTCCAGATCAGTAATGATGAATCTTTCCCATCTATGATGATGATCTTGAAAACAAGCCTGCCAGTGGCCATCAAAGATATAAGGATGCATCCGCACTCTTTAGAAGGCCAACAACTCAGCCACAAACATTTCTCAACGTAAATGGACACAAAAGTGGTGAACACTACCGTATGACAATCATGGTTCCAAAAGATGCCTTCGATTTCACAAATGGGAAATCAAGAAATTCCAAGTTTTAGATCAGAAATTGATTTAGATTTTTAAGGAAACGTAAGCACCGGGTTCAGTATAGTGTTTTTACCTCGTCTGTAGCTGTGAGAAAGCAAGCTAAGCTAAGTGCAAACGTCATCTAATTCCTTCTATGCTGCAAGCAACATGGGATCCAACTTATGGGGAGCCTTTTGCAAGTTTAATTTATACCCAGGTCCTGACTCCAATTTAATGCTATCACTTACGTGATGGTTGAGACATGACAGATTTCAGGATTAGTCCATTTTCCCTTCCAAGATAGAATGGCCTTCTCATTAAGTTCTATAAATTGGAGTGTTACAAAGCTCATTGTTAATCAAGCGAGAGTTTTTGGGTAACATAGTCCCTTGCCAATATTGCTTTGTGATCTTGGATTGTACTCTACCAGGCCCTTCGAGCACAAAGGGAAACTCCTGTGCATGGTGATCATGGCCTCTTATCATGGGGTCACCATACCGACTGAACTGTGCATACCAGGATCTCAATAAGGCGTACAAGTCAAGTGGATGTATCTTCCCCTGCTGTGTTTTCTTGCATTCTTCTTGCCCCTTTTATCTTTCTATGAGGTTAATCATTGGTGGATTATTATTATGGTTCCTGCAGAAATTCATTATCATTGTGTGTAGCTTGAAGGCATTACTACCAATGGGGTTATGTGCCAGATTGAGTGGATAACTGCCATACACCTCTTCTGAAACCTGTGCACTTTACCTCTGTGATTTCACACAGTTTGGAGACTACTCTCCCATCCTGCTTAACTTAATCTGGTGTTAAGTAGCACACTGTTTTAGCAATCTACACGCTTTCCATATTAGAAGTATGATTTTTCTCTGTTTTGTCATCTTGGAAATTTAGAAAAGAACACTTAGCTTGGTCCTGCATTACCAAGTTTTGTAATTGTGGCCAAAATGTCGTAGGAGCAAGGAGACCAGATGTTTATTCTTTGGAGTTCCCAAATCATCCTAAGTACGCAAGTCCCACAACTTGGAGCATACGTACCCATGTTATCCAACTCACACTGTGAGTTCAAATACATGCACAGGGGTGCTAAGTGAAAATCGGTGATAATTATTTCCTTTTAACCATTTTTTTATAAGCTAATTAAACCATTTTTGCAACTATGAAGAAAATGGTGAAATGTTTCTTGATTCCCAAGATCACTTAGAAAAGGCACAAGAGAAGAGAATACACATGTTTAAACTTTTCATAAATGAAGATGAAAAAAAAATTAAACAAGTTAGTATAAACTAAATTAATGCAAAGGAAACCTATAAACCATTTTTATAACCTTGTAAGAGTTTAGAAAACCAAGAAAAATTGAAAAATTCCATAAATCCATTTTTTGCACTTTTTTAAACAGTTTTTAGTAATTTACATTTTTGGATGTTTCTGTATCACTTTGGGAGTTTTGTGATAAAAGTTAAGTATACCAAAGGCATCTAACTTTTGGAAGTGTCCATCACAAAGTATGCTGTCTTTATTTTTTTGATGCCTATTCAAACTCTAAAAACGGGTTAACGAGTCAAAATATATGATCAAAACGAGGAGCACTAAAAATAAAATGAATGAATCCAGACTACATAGAGACACCTATGTGTGCCTAGAATGAAACATACACATTCCCCAGTCAATAGATACGTGCCGAATTAGATAGGTACATGGGCAATGATAAAAATACAATTTCAACAGAGTGGGAACAGGACACCTGCGCACGCCTAGAGTGATGCATATACATCGCAGCCAACAGATATGAGCCCTAACTAACACAGACACGTGCAAGGTAAAAATGCAAAGGGGGGTAACAACTACGTGGGATTTATAACAGGTCATGTTAGGGTTCCGATGCGGATGTGCCTAACTCAATGGATATGCTTGTAAAACCAAAATTAGTAAAATTCACAGTATACGTGGCCACAGATGATGGAGACACATCCAAAAAGCGTCCTTGTAGATGCTTGCAACTCAATGTGGACAGACTTAGGGTTCAACAGAGATGTGCCCAAGCGTAAAACAAAAAAATTTAATTTTTTTACACAATGGGGTGTTTTACATAGACATGACCAAAGTGAAAAAGATGCGCGAGCACATATGACGGAGACACGCATGCGTATACCTTGCGGAGGATAAAATTTGTCCAATGATGAGGGCAACTAGATAGGTGCACGTGCATGTTCTAATAGGGATGCTAGGGTTTCAATGTGTACGCACCCCTTGTTAACACCTACATGCAACTTGTGAAAAACTATGCAAGACTCATAGATTTTCAAATTTTCAAAAGCAGACATGTTAGTGGTTTAATCAAAGTGCAACCTATTTCTAGTATCAAACCCACAATATATATATAAATGAAGTGTGATTTAGCTAGTCTTAGATAACAGAAGTGAGCAAGATAAAAATCTGATTTTATCCAAAAAACTTGCAAATGAACTTTGAAGAACTCAAAAGACATCAATTAATAGAGGATGGACATAAGTGTCCCACTCAGGCAGTGCCAAATGTGTTCAATGAAAGATTTTGTAAAAGAGCTATGGATATGGGGCAAGACCTCAAAGCTTTGTGCCAAGTCCCTCAAAGGACCAGTATAGATAAGAAATGAGAAAGGAATTCTATTTGCATGTACTAAAACTTGAAATAAAACAATAAATATAGCAAATAGCTAACTAAACTCTATTCTTGAAAGCTTAATAAAATGATGCCTAATAAGGACTCTAAGCAATCAATTTTGTTGTTTACTCCATGAGGGTGAATGAATCTCGCTAAATGGCTACATGGCTAAGTTTAGATTTTTCATTACTAACATATCATGGGTGCAAGATGCAGCTATTTTAATGGATGGATGAGCTAAGATCAAATTCCTTATTATCTTGGCTAATTAAAATGAGATATTAAGCTTTCTTAGGATTTTTTTTGGCTTTAGCTTATTTAAAGTTGTAAGTCTTTGAATGGGTGGGCTTAGGCTTGTATTTATAGTTTTCGAAATGGTTTATAGACAGTTTGGAACTTTGGGTGCATGTGGGACTAAAGTCTAAAAATCACTTTTAGGATTTTATTAGAATAAACATGCTTTAGGCATAGATAAGCTTGGTTTAAGCTAGTTAACTAGGGTTTATGCTAGTTAAAATTTGATTAGAAAGTTATTAGAGACTCATTGACAGTTGGGACGAGTTTGGATAACCAATTGTGACTGATAGATAGCCTACGAAGCCAATAGAAGTGGTCTAGAGAGAACTAGAGAGGTTTTGAATGGTCGAAAGGAGTAATGTTTAGCTAATAAGAGAGATGTTAGCCAAATAAGCTGATTATAGGAGGAATACGACTAAAGAAGGTTTCGTAAATGAGCATCCAAGAATGGAGTGAAGAAGGGTTGATTAACGAAGTGTCTTCAATTGACTGGATTGGATGAAATGTTAACTGTAAGCATGTTTCAAGTGTCTACAAATGGGAGGAGAAATAAGGAGGGGTGTTTATTATGGAGGAATAAGGAGAATATTGGAGATCATATTTATGTGTGCTTCCTATGGTTGGATCAAACTCTTTATCTCTTTTGGATTTCTTATCCACTCTTCCCCATTTGTGGGAAAACATGGAGTTTTCTCACCTTGTGATGTGGCTTCTCTTAGGTGTTTTGTGTCTGTGTATGGTTTTAATTATATGGTGTTTGTTTGTGTTTTCCCTTACCCTTCTTGTGCACACTTTAGGAATTTGTATCCTCTCTCCCATGGGATTTGGGGAGGCTAGCATGTCCTCCAAACTTAGGAAAGACCTATAATGATGCCTATATGTTGGGTGGTACATCGAGTGTTTTTCCTTGTGTTTGAAGATCTTTGAAATGAAAAGTATGGAGATTATAACTTGAAGATGGATGGTGCATCCTTGGATACTTGGAATTTTTTGCTTCCCTAATTTTTGGAGAGTTATAATTCTTTATCTCATTTGGTTATTGTAATATCATGTTGCTTCACTCTTTTGGAAGCCTTTCATATCGGGTTATGCATTGTAGTTTGAACATACTAGAGTTGTATTAGTTTTGTGTATCCTCTTCAATGATGAAATGTTCTTGCAAAGAGTTCCTAATTTCTTGTGATCAAAATTTGTATAATGTAATTGTGGAAATTTTTGTAGATCCATCCTCTTGGGAAGGAAAAGTAATCTTGTGAAGAAACCTTGTTGTGTTAAAAATTGTGGCCCTTCCATATTAAAATAAACTTACACAATTATTAGTGAAAAAGTAGTTATATTGTATCTTATGTTTTTTATCACATCGGCAAATAATCGTTGTTGTGCTTGTGAGCATGTTTGTTAAAATAAATTTAACATAAGTAGGTTTGAAGTTGTTTGTTTTCACTGAAAGAAATATTTAAAAATCTCAAAACTATGAAATGAAAGGTGGTGTATCATATTTGCATTGCAAAGAAGTATGATAGGGGTGTTTGGATGAAGAGTCTAAATAAAACCATTGTATATAGTTCATATGATTAAACATTGCGACATAAGAAAAGAAAAAGTGTATTTTTAAACATGTCCCTTTTGTTATAAGTGATTGGAAAATTCTTGTATGAGTTTTGAAATAATTTAAAATTTGGTTTCTGGGTTTTTAGTTTTTATTGTGGTAAAATGCAAAGGAAAATTAGAGTTTCTAGCTTGTGTTGGGATTTAGATAAGAATTTAAATTTTAAATCAGTCTATGGTACATGATAAAGTTTGAAGATATATATATATATATATATATATATATATATATATTTTAAAGGATACAAATAAGATTTTTGTGTGGTTGTTTAGATGAGTAAATTTCAGCTTTCATATTAACACACCTATCAAGAAAAATGTAGCATCCTTTGTGCCTTATTATTATTACTCATGCGTTGGTTAACAAAAAAAAACATTATTATCCAAACCTCATTCTTGCTCGACTTTTATGCCTTCATATCATTACTCATCTATTGGTCAACCAAAAAATAAATTATTATCTAAACCTCATTCTTGCTTGAACTTCATATATATATATATATATATATAATATATATATATATATATATATATATATATATATATATATTGTAGTCTATACAAATAAATATATATACATATATCAATATTTGTGTATATAGATTAACTTTAGATTTTAAATGAGATATTTACCTTATTTCGTTGAACAGATAAAAATGCTACAACACATATACATATAAATATATAAATGAAAATATTTAAATCAGTATATACTAATAAACATATATATTACTGTTATACTGATAAAAAAAATAAACAAAAAAAATTAAATTACAAACGTGGTGGATTTATGCCTTAAATAAAATAAATTTAAAAGTAAAATAAAATTGAGTGGTCAAGACAGGATACGGCCTTTCCGACCCCTCCCCTGTTGCTTTAACCATGGATGTGGTGTGGCACCACAACCACCACCCCCACCGTAACCCTTCCCCTGCACCATTCCATCTAGTCATTACCTTGCGCAACAAGCAACCAACCGCCCTCACGGCACCCCGACTTCTATTCCCCCTACACTGCTTTCCCCACCTCATTCGTCCTCCATTTCTCTAGCAACTGTAGCTTCCCCTTAACCACGTTACGGCTTCATTTTCTCCTTTGTGGCCCTTCCCCTTCAACGAGACCCCTCTCGTCAGCCTCATGACAGCCACACCGCCACTCCAAAACCTCTCGCACCCCTACCATGGTGCCGCCCTCCGTGCAGGCTGAGAACAAGAACTTAAACAATAATAAAAGGGGAGGGGAGAACTGATAAACGTAAGCCACCAAGACACAAAGAGGCAAGCCCTAATTTTATTAAAAAGTGTGGTCAATCTTTTAGGGTTTTGTTTGGTGAAGGACTTTAGATTTTGGTTTGAAATCTTTAAATTTAAAGCCTCTCACCTATTCGCTAGTCCACCATAAGCACCACACCCAAATTAAAATATAGGAAATTATAATGTACCTTGTTTTATGCCCTAAATTAGGTTCTCTTGATAATGGTTATTGGGGATGCAATTATTAATAATTTAATTTATTACTAATAGTTATAAATGAATAGCATGTATTGGTAAAGAGGATGTGGGGAAATAGGGAATTGCCATGTAATGTTATAATGTTATAATGTAAAAATATTGATTGGTTGGCAATATTATTCCATGAGGATAACTTCTATTAAATACTAAAATGTGCCACAACCATTTGTTATAATGGGGGAGTATTATTAGGATTAATGCTATTTTGCTCCTGAACTCAAAAATACGTTATTCAATATTACATTGTGATATCACATCATCAATAACATATCTACCTACAAGGGATACCCTATTACGCTATGGTCCATGGGTGTAATGAAAAACATAACATGTATGTGTCTTACAAGATAATACATAAAATAAAATAAAATAAAATAGGCAAATGTTCAGGAGTATAAGATGCGAATTTTCAGATATTAAGTGGTGGGCATTGCAATTTATCAGAGTGTTCTTACTTTTTCGAGCAAAACATTATTTCCACCAATTAATTCTATTAACTGATAATAATAACAAGGAAGAGGTTATAGTTGTCCAAACAAGAAAAGTCGTTCTCTAAAAAGGCCTCACCTCCTCTGCAAAGGACTCTCAACTCCTAATCAATTTTTTAGCCCGATTGTCATTTTGTTGTTTTTGTGTGGTTGGTTAGTTGTTTTTTAGTTATCTTTGTATTGAGGGATAGTGTTTTGGTACACTTACATAAGCATGAACCCATTTGTAATGCCCATAAAAATTGTCTGCACGAGACCCAAGAACAACCTAGGTTTAGTTAGAAAAATTATGAAATAATTTATTTTTGAAAAGCATGTCGGTTGGTACCAAAATTTAATCCTTTCAAAGGTTGAGCAACCTCATGGATTTAACAAGACACTCAGAGGAAGATAGATGATTATGTATGTTGTTTTGTAAGCCGTGGAAAGCCATTCTATATGACTTTTTAGCACTCAGGCTTTGAAGGAGTGGGTAGCACCTCCAAAAGGGGTATGTGATCTTGGTCCTAACTATTTTAGGTTGTGCCTTTCAAACAAGGTAAGAGAACCTATTTTGTAACCTCTATTATTGAAAAATGTTGGTAAATCCTTCTTTTACACAAATTTTATAGAGAAGACCTTGGGAAAATATGATCAACACACCAAATCTGATTCTCACAAGTTGTCACTTCTAGATTATGGAGATATTTTCAAAACAAAGCAAAGGTTACTGAAGAAATTTAGAAACAGGGGTAGTACGGGTAAGATTGGATGTTTTTGAATATATTTTGGTGGGAGGTGAGCAAGATGACTCCTATTTACAAATCCTTGACAGATTTTACAAAATGGAAAACTAAATCAATAGAATTCCATAGAGCAGCTAAAAGGTTTCTTTAACCAGAATATGTGCTTCAATGGAGGCCCGAATTAGCACTTTTTCATACAATCTATGAGATTCTAACACGAAGGATCGAGTTGGAAAACCCAACAAAGCATCAAGATCTGAGCCCAATCACGCCTAAAGTACAGCCAGAGGCTTACAGAAAATATTTGTCAACAGATGAAAGCAAATTGATTTTAAATCATTTATTTCTCTCCCAAATTAAGGATCTTCTGAGAAATGAAATTGTAGATGCCACTAAACTATCACAAGGATTGAGACCTGTGTGATTGAGATAGATTTTGATATAAGATTGCAATAGGATTAAGAAAAACTATTTGTAGACATTCAGAAATAAAACAAACACATTTTGCATAAGATCAACACAACATAACTCGATTTTGATCAAATTTATCAACAGGGGAAATTTTATAGAACAAACCCAGAGATTTTCAATGGCTATACACCCGCAACCACCTTGACACGATCAAATTCAATACAAAAGAGATACACAGGCTTCTCAAATAGCTTCTAAAAAAAGATGGGCTTTATCAAGCTTTTTTCGTCTAGAAAAATCAATCTCGACCCTTAACACTCCAACCATTTACATGATAAGCTCATGTAATTTATAACATTTTCCATAGAGTTTTCCCCCCAAAAACCTAAATGTTGAGTGCACCAGTGTTCGCCATGATCTCGATCACGATTCCTGAAATCATATCTATAAAAAGCTGTCAAGTGTTCAAGGGGGAAGATCTCTTCGAATATCTCTTGCATTCAACTCCTCCTTCTCGTAGATCACCTTTTCTTCAACTTTCCAACCACTTCCGCCCCTAATCTGTCAAATTTGGCTCTTTGTGTGCTCGAGAGAAGAAAAATGGAAGATCATATTGAGCCCAATAGCCAGATCATTTTAATGGCGATAGACGTCTCCAGATCTCCCCCACAAAAACTTTGATATCAAAATTAACTCCCCTCTCTATTTGGCATGTAGGAAATACCAAGAAATCATGAAGACTCGCACTTCTAGAAGTCTTTTTAGTAAAAAGAGGTAGAAAATCAGATTCAGCCACACAGCTGTCATTGATCTTTACTTTGAATTTGAGCCGTCCACGTGGAAGATTTAATTTTAGAGCGGTCCAGTGGGTTCTCTTTTTCCTTTTACAAATTTTGGAAAAATGTTAAAAAAATCACATTTTTCTCCGTGCCTCCACCCTTGAGAAATGAGCCTGACACTTCCCCTAACGTGGGTCCCAAAGGAACCGTGGCCAAATTATGTCATTTCACCTCTTTTTTTGGAAAAGGGAAAATTTTCTAAGTTTTTTCCGCAACTCTGCCCTTAAAAAATGGGCCTAACACGTGTCTCAATGTGGGTCCCATCAGAACCGTGATTCCTTTTTCGCTATTAACTCTTTTCTCCTAAAAGGAAATTTTTTCAAATTTTCCCTAAGGGTTCGCACCTCCGCCGTTGACTGGAACAAGTTTTGAATTTTATCTATCAAGCCCATGGGTCATTTTGATGATTTTATTCATTTGAACATCAAGGGGTAAAAATCCAAGTTGCCCTTGATGGCCTGCCTATCGCCTCTTAACATTTTCAAAGCCAACCTTGACCTCCGTCTTGTCGGGCTTGTGGGCCATTTTGAGATTTTAATCCTTTTGATGACAAGAGGAAAAACAAATACTATTTTCATCCAATGGTCCGCTTCCCGCCCATTTGACTTTTCAAACTACCACGTGTCACAATTGCGCATCTTGAGATGATCCCCAAAAGTTAAGACCTTGAATGAGCGTGGGCTCACCACGTGTCGTTATGGCGCAACTTTAAAAACCTTAAGGTTTTCAAAGATAAAATGTT
>CM034146.1:265371113-265385152 GCA_019776745.2 Taxus chinensis | reverse complement strand
ACTCTTATTCAATGATTAACATTCGAATAATTTTGTATTTACATGTTCCAAACCAATGAGAAACTCTTTTTTGTATTAATCAAATCCAATCAATGCACAATACAAAAATTGAACCTTTTATTCATTTATTTTCACCTGTCCCATTGCATTACCATACTAAATAGTTGGTGATTTTGTGCAAGCAAAACAAGTGACAACCTCTTTGAAATTTAGTTAATTAGAGCACAATGACATCTAATTTTCCCTGAAGTTCCCGCCAACACTACGATTTCTGACATTTGTTGGATGGAATTCTTGAAGTTCTCAAAGAAGCTAGTTGTGGCCAACTGCTTGTCAACGATTGATTTGTCCATGGAATTTGTGAGAAGAGCAGCATCAAACTAAAATAGCCCTCTTTTCCCCTTGAGATTTGTAAAATAATCGCTATCGAAAGTGACAGAGTTATTGGGGTCCATTGCCAATGTTGTGGTCATGTCTGCAAGACTAGTGCATTTGGTCTTCAATTGGTTTGCGTAGGGGGGATCAAGGGAAGGGTCCATGTCTCCTTTTCTTGTGAAGTTTTAAATCACCAATGATGAGCATGAAACAACACAGACCATGGTTCCATAACAAGAAGTAGGCTCAACATGCTACCCTACACAATAGAAAAAATGTAAAGGGGAAGAAAAAGGGAAATGATAACCTCAAACGATCCACCTTGTCTTATATAAACATATATTTGGGGAAAATTGAGCATGTTTGACCACCCTTTTTTTAATATTTTGATCATATTGCATTATTAGAGCATATTCTATCTAAAAATGAAAAATCAAAATAAGTTGGGCTAGTCGTGTAATAGAGTTACTAGGAGGAATATGTATTCTAATCTCAGATCACATTAGTTTTCTTTGGTCCGATTGTCTCTTGGTTTTTTTGGCAGTTTATTTTTATATTTTTCTTTGATATTTCTCTATTGAGTAGTTTCTTTGAGTTTTTTTATCCGTTTTTTCCCTTTAGGTAAAATTTGACAAACAGGACCTTGCACAAAGAGAAAATGCAAGGATCAATTTGGCCATGAGAGATCACATTGACAAGTCGAGTCTTGGATCAGTGGGAGGATGACACAAAATGATCACAAGGGGTCAGGATCGAGTCAATAATAACTCATTGAGCCGAAGGCATGAATATTTGGCAATGTAGAAATAGATGAGAAATTCAAAGAGAAGAAATGACCTAAAGTTCAAATTTTTTAGACTTTCGGGATTGAGAGATTCAAATTTTTCACCACGCAAAATGAAAAAACTAGCCAAAAGGCCTGAAACCCCAAAACCCCAAATTCCAAAATGGCTTGGGTTGTTTTTGGGGATAACTCCCATTTTAGGGTAAACAGTGTAGTAAATTCAGAGCTCAGAATCAGAGAAGTCTTAATCGGTGAGCTCAAAACGCCCGAAACCCCTAAGTGTTATTGGATTTGGGGTTTTCATAGGTCAACTCCTTTTTAGGTTCAACCATTTTCGGGGTCGTCTTCAGAGGCGGATTTTGAGGAATCGGCGAAATGGAGTCTGAAAATAGGAAATATCAAAGTCTAAAACTCAAACTACAAATTTCAAAGTTCAAGATTTGCGAGGTTGGGAGGTTTTGGTGAGTTGGGTAGATGAACAGTGCTACAAGCCTGAAAAGAAAAAGGTCTGAAACCCAAAGTCTGAAGTTTGGACTTCGGGGTTTCAAAATTTTGGAACATTCTGGGGCTTGGGTGGATGGATAGTATCACATACAATATGACGTCAGAGTTTTTACTCCTAAGTCCAAATTTTTTACTTCAAAGGTTAATAGTTTCGTGTTATGGTTAGCACACTGGTTGTATAGACAATATATCAGATTTAAGCATACATGCAAATAAAAGTGGATATTTTACCAGAAGAAATATACAAATCAAGAGACATAAATCAACACCATATTTAATGTGGTTTACCCAATGTGGGCTACGTCCACCAAGAAACAAGCCAATCTATTATTCAAAGATTTGACAAGATATACAATGAAGTTTTACAATCTTCCACACCTCTCATATGTACAATACTTTCTTTCCCTCAATATTTTTCTCCATCACCAATAATTATCTCTCACCAAACTTTTGCAATTTCTATCTAATTCTTGTTAATCATCTTGTTTCTTACTTCTAAACCCTATCTTTTATGCGCTTATAGTCATTTATAGACTTAGGGCACTTAGCCATTCAATTACAATAAATAGAAATACTTTAATGCTGAAAATAGATCTAGTTCCTGAGAGTTAATTAAAACATCCTCACATAGGTAACCGATGCCAGTTATCCCTAACCACTGTCGGTTCCTCCCCTTCTTAACCGATGCTGGTTATACCTGACTGTTGCTGGTCCTTAGTGAACGATATTGGTTCCCCTTTAACTGATGTCGTTTATTGTATTTTCAAACAAGTTTCCATTACATGCTAAATTGAAGTAATTGAGCTCCACAAATCAACAATTTTCCTCTTAGAGATTAATTAATGCACCATACCTATACAATGTCATTCTTGGATCCTTTGTTAGCTTTGTTTCTCCCTCTTTAAGTCTCAAACTCAAAGGCCAATAGAAGTGGAGTGTAGCTCTAGCTTCTCTTTTTCCAATGGCTTCGTTAGCATATCCACAGGGTTCTTGCTTGTATGAATCTTTTCCAGATTCAACTGTCCATCCTCCAATACCTGCCATATGAAGTGATACCTCAACTGAATGTGTTTCATTCTCAAATGAAACACTAAGTTTTTTTCCAAATGAATTACACTCTGACTGTCACTGAAAAATTTACAATTACTTTTCTCCTTTCCCAACTCTTCCATGAACCTACTCATCCATATCATCTCCTTGCTAGCCTCTGTCACTGTAACATACTCTACCTCTGTAGTAGACAAAGCCACAACCTTCTGCAATCTTGAAATCCAAGTAACTGCCATCCCACCTACTATGAAAATATATCTAGTAGTGCTCCTCCTACCATCCAAATCTCCAGCCATATCTGAATCAACATAGCCATGTAATGAAACATCCAAAACTCCATAGCATAACTACATGATAGATGTCCCTTTCAAATACTTGAGTATCAATTGGATTGTTTTCCAATGCTCTTCACCTGGATTAGCCATATATCTACTCATAACTCCCACAGCCTGTGCAATGTCTGGTCTTGTACAAACCATAACATACATGAGACTTCCAACTACTGAAGCATATGGAACTCTTATCATGTATTTTAACTCCTCATGTGATGAAGGACACTGATCTTTGCTCAATTTGAAGTTTCCAGCCATAGATATGCTAACAGGTTTTGCATTCTGCATGTTGAACCTTTCTAACACCTTGTACATATAATCCTCTTGAGACAAATACAATTTATTATTTTTTCCTATCTCTATGTATTTGCATGCCAAGGATTCTTTTTTCAGCTCCTTAATCCTTCATAGAAAATGTGTGAGCTAGCTTTCTCTTAAGCTCACCAATGTTCTGCATACTAGATCCCGCAATAAGGATATCATCCACATGAAGTAACAAAATAATATAGCTCCCATTTTCAAGCTTCTTGAAATAAACACAATGGTCAGATTCACATCTCAAGTAACCATGCTCATCCATAAAACTATCAAATGGCATGAACCATTGCCTTGGAGCTTGCTTGATCCCATATAGGCTCTTTTTCAACCTGCACACTAATTTCTCCTTACCCTTGACTTCATACCAAAGTAGCTGCTGGATATAAATTTATTCATCCAAATCACAATGAAGGAAGGCCATATTCACATCTAGTTACTCTAAATGCAAATCTTCTACTAAAAATAAACTCAATACAGTATAAATAGAAGTCATATTAATAACAAGAGAAAATATTTCACCAAAGTCAATACCTGATTTCTTTGCAAATCCATTTACTACAAGCCTTACCTCGTACCTTTTCTGTCCACCCTCTTCTTCCTTAATTCTATAAACCTGCTTGTTCTGCAATGTTCTCTTTCCTGTTGGCAACTTAACCAAATCCCAAGTCTGGTTCTGTTCCAAGGAGTCCATCTCCTCATCCATGCCATGCTCCCACTGAACATGAGTCTTATCCTGAATTACGTCTTCAAAGCTCTCAGGTTCACCACTATCAGTCAATAATAAATAAAATAGAGAAGGTGTAAATATTTCTTAAAGTTTACTTATCCTTTGTGACCTTCTCACAGGAGTTTTTGGTATTAGAGACTCAATCTAGGACTCATGGACATTCCTATCCAAATTTGATAGTGATCGACACCGTTCACCTCTAACTGAAATCGATTCTGCTAACTGAGGTTGGTTTGGATCCTCTGTAACTGATACTGGTTCGTCTGACCAGTGCTAGTAAGGGACAAACCGAAACCAGTTACTATGTAATCCTGTCGGTAAGTCTTTAAAATCCGAGAGTTCATTTTCATGCACAAACTTGTCAACTGATTCATCGTTGGGTACAAAAATTTTATCCATGTACATTCTCTTTTCATTCCATTCAACGTTACGACTCCTAATAATTTTATAATTTTCTAAATCCCAAAAACAGTAACCAAAATCACCAGATCCATAACCAATGAAAGTGTATCTCTTGGATTTTGCATCCAACTTTTTTCTATTTTCCTTATCAACATGCACAAAATCTTCTGAACCAAATTTTTTTAGAAAATAAATATCTACCTCTTTTCCGGTCCAAACTTCCTCTGGTATTCCTGCATCTAATGAACTTGAAGGCCCACGGTTAATCAAATAAACCGTTGTATCAACTGCTTCTACCCAATATGACAAGGGCAATCCAAAATGTATCCTCATACTTATAACACGTTCCATGATTTTCCTCTTCATTCTTTCTGAAGCACCCATTCTCCTGTGGTGTTCTTGGAACCATTCTTTCTCTGCATATCCCATTCACTGAACAATAATCATTGAAAGTCTTGCTATAGTATTCACCACCATTATCAAATATAAGGCACTTTAACTTAGAATTTGATTCATTCTCAACAAGGGCTTTCCATCTTTTAAAAGTCTCATAAACATCAAATTTATGTTTAATACAATAAACTCATACCTTTCTTGTAGCATCATCAATGAAAGTAACATAATACTGGGATCCTCCATGAGAAGCTACCTGAGCTGGTCCCCACACATATGAGTGTACACGGTCCAATTTTTGCTCCTTCTTAGTTGCCCCAAATTTGAGAAATATCACTCTCTTTTGCTTTCCAAAGATACAATGTTCATAGAAATCAAGATCTAAATATTTCAAATCTATTAACTTACCCTTAGCCTTTAAGATCTGCATTCCTTTTTGAATCATATGACCCAACCAATTATGCCACATGCATGCATCTAAATCTGAAGTAGATAATGTAGAAAAGGAATCAGTAATATAGGTAGATAAATATATCGTTCCTACCTTCTTACCTCTTGCCACAACAAAAGCACCCTTGGTGAATTTCTAAGAGTATCGTGTAAAAGTAACCACGCAACCAGATTCACCTAGTTTCCCTACAGAAATAAGATTCCTCTTGAGGCTTGGCACATGTCTCACATCTTTCAATACCCATGTATTTCTACTTTGAAATTTTAGATGAAATTCCCCTTTACCAGTAATACTGCAAGGTTCATCATAACCCAAATAAACATGCCCAAAATTTCTCTAGGAATAATTTTTGAAATAACCTTTATTAGGGGTTACATGAAAAGAAGCTCATGAATCTGAAATCCATGATTCATTTCTAATATCTAAAGAAAGAATAAGATCATCTTGCATTACCTCTTAACAACAAGATTTTCTTCTTTACCTTTGTCTGGTTTTTGGTTCTCTTTTTCCTTTAACCAAAAATCTTTCTTTCCATGTCCTTTCTTTCCACATTTCCAACAAGTAATTCCCTTACTTCTAGATTTAGATCTTTTGTCCCTTGACTTTGATTTCCCATTACTCTTACTCTTGGATCTCTCCTTCTTGCTTGCCCCTGCTTTCTACATTCAAATAATTTCCAGATGATGATTCCTGTGTACTCTTCCTACGAATTTATGCATTCAAGATTAGACTAATCACATCATCAAACTTCAAAATATTATTTTCAGATGTTGTATTACTAACAACCATTACCAAGTTGTTCCAACTATTAGGCCAAAAACATAAGAATAAAATTTCTTTTACTTCATCATCAAATGGTATAGCAACCAATTTTAACTGATTTACAATAGATTGGAAATTATTCAAATGAATAGAGGAAAATTCACCTTCATGCATATTAGAACTAAATAGTTTCTTCATCAAATAATCCTTATTTGAAGAACTAGTTTTTTCATATAAATTAGCAAGAGATTTCATTAAGTCTACCGTAGAAGCCGCTTCTGTAATATTGGAAGCCATGAATGCTTCCAGGCTCAGTCTTATAGATACCAAAGCCTTTCTATCAAGAATATTCCATTCTTCATCAGTCATCTTCATAGGTTTAGAATTCTCATCCAATGGTAAATACAAATCTCTTTGATACAGATAATCCTTAATATGCATCTTCCATAATTGATAATTTTGGCTGTCAAATTTCTCTACCTTGTATTTATTATCTTCTACCATTGCTGTAGCTCCCACTCAATCAGAAAACCCCCTGTGAGTAAATCTTTCAACATAAAAAACCCTCAAACAAAGATTTGATACCAGTTGTTGTGGTTATCACACCAGTTGTATAGACAATATATCAGATCTAAGCGTACATGCAAATAAAAGTAGATATTATACCAGAATAAATATACTAAATAAGAGACATAAATCAACATTAGATTTAACGTGGTTCACCTAGTGTGGGCTACGTCCACCAAGAAACAAGCCAATCTATTATCCAAAGCTTTGATAAGATATACAATGAATATTTACAATCTTCCACACATCTCAAATTTACAATACTTTCTTTCCCTCAAGATTTTGCTCCATCACCAAGAATTCTCTCTCACCAACCTTTTTCAAGTTCTATCTAATTCTTGTTAATCATCTTCTTTCTTACTTTTAAACCCTATATTTTATGCTAATATAGTCATTTATAGACTTAGGGCACTTAGTCATGCAATTACAATAAATAGAAATACTTTAATGCTAAAAATAGATATAATTCCCGAGAGTTAATTAAAACATCCTCACACAGGTAACTGATGCCGCTTATCCCTAACCATTGTCGGTTCCTCCGGGCTTCTTGACCGATGCCGGTTATACCTAACCACTTCCGGTCCTAGGTGACCGATGTTGGTTCCTCGTTAACTGATGTGGGTTACTGTATTTTCCAGCAAGTTTCCATTGCATGCTAAACTAAAGTAATTGAGCTCCATAACTAAACATTTTAGAACCTTCAAGTCATCTTTCTGGAGGAAGAGTGGCATCAACCTCTGAATTCAAGAGCCTGAAGTTTTGAATCTTGAAAGTATGAAATTTCATATTTTAGAGGGTACAATGTAGGGTCTGAGTTTGAAAAGGAAGATCAACCACCCATATTTACTGTGGTATAACACCCCCGTCTTTAGATGACCATAAATTTTGACAAGAATCTCAGATTTACACAAAATAGTACTTTCTAGAAAGATCTCAACGTCCTCTACACAAAATATTGATGAAATATAGTCTGCCATTTTAGAGAAATTTTCAAGATTTCTCACCTACCAAAATGATGAAGGTATGGGCTTCCTTTCTTCCACAACAAGGCAAGGTACATTGAGGTATGGGTTTTTCAATGGAACCCATCATTGTTGTAGGTGATTTTAATGCATTTTTGGTTGGTTGAAGCAAAATTTTGAATTTGTCTCTCTCCGTTCTCTCATTCTTCCTATATATTGTAAGGAGGGGTTCTCTTCAAACAGTTGGACAATCTTGCTTTGCACCCTCCCTTCTTCTCTTATTTGTAAGTGATCTTGTGGAGTTCAAACCTCCCATTCAAACTGTAAATGTAATTTTTGCCTCTTGGCCATAGTAATGTATATCAAATCTATGGAGCAATAATACAATTCTTTGGATGAATTTCAACCATCTCTTGTGTATATTACATCTATTTTATCTCTCATTACAACTTTGGTTAACTGTGCATTTTAGGTTGTGTTACATATTTTGGTGTTTTTCGTGGTTGGGTGGAGAGTGTTACCTCTCCCCCATTTTTTGTTGTGATCATGAATCATGAAGGAGTTATCTTGTTGATGTTGTGAAGCTTGGAGCTATTTTTGGAATCCTTAAGAAATTCATTCTTGTTAAAAGCCATTTTTTTATTCCCACTTAGAGTGGAGAAACTTGTAATATTGTATTTCATTTTAGCTACATTCTTGTAAAATTTTCCCACTTTAAGTGGAAGACATTGTATTAGTAGTTGTGAGGGAAAAGTTGTTTGA
The DNA here is from genome assembly GCA_019776745.2 of Taxus chinensis. Classification (NCBI taxonomy): domain Eukaryota; kingdom Viridiplantae; phylum Streptophyta; class Pinopsida; order Cupressales; family Taxaceae; genus Taxus; species Taxus chinensis. Next base: position 265,376,763 of record CM034146.1, on the reverse strand, counting down.
TTTTGGATATGTAAGTTATATTGAATGTTAAGAAAAAAAAAGAGAAAGATCTATTTTGCAAGATGCTTTGAGGTGAACTTAAAAGGAGTTATAAAAAAAAAAATATTTTATTCCATTGTAGTTTATTTATTCCCCAAAAAGGGTGTTTCTCTTTTTGTAAAATATATTATTGGAAATAGTGTTGTAAAATCCTTTTTGGAAGGTTGATTTTTTTGTTATATTAATTAATGTTACATTTCATTGTGTTATTTGAAAAACATGTATTATAAAAGTTAGTTTATTTATACTTGTTCTTGTATTGTTGATGGAAAAGAGCTCCTATGAAATTTTTTTTCCATTGGATTAATGAAGTAGTCTTATTACAAATTTTAGTAAGTAATTTTCAACTATAAATTATGGCAAATCTATCACAAATTAGCTAATGGAGAGGAAACATATCTTCTTTTACCTTTTTACACTACATTTATTACATTGTTGGAAAACAAAGTATCAGTGTTAGTATTCAACTCACCAATAAACCTCTATTGTTTTATCCTACCTTTGATAACAAAATTAATTATATATATATATATGAAAATTAATAGCATGTTAAATACTAAGCGATTTCATAAAAGAAGAATAAGTTTCCCCTCTAATATTAAAATATCCTCTTTATATATATATATATATATATATATAGTTACGGGAGGTTTTGAATGTAATGAAATTTATTAAAGTTAAAAAACACAAAAGGAATGCTTTATCATGCGCATAGGTTGAGTGAGGTCACGGCCATAGGGGCAGGTTTGTAGTGATAAGGGGGGGTATGGTGGGGGAGGGTCACCGACCCCACCCCCAACCCCATTCTTAAATAAGATGGGGGGTGGGGTTGGTGACTCTCCCCCCTCCAAATTAACAATAATAAATTCATTTCTTTTCAAAAAAACAACTGCGCACTTCTTTGTAGTTACGGTTGGTGCAAAACATAAGACCCGCGATCGAGGCGTTTGTCCATTGAAATTCGTTATATATATATAGACACACAAAAACACGCACACACATTATCTCATACTTAAATGAAAGCATGAATCCAAATCTTAACGTTGATTAAAATGGGACAAAAACCCATTTGGGCATATATAAGAAAATGAACTAAATAAAAAGAATAAATACATTTTGAAACCCCAATGAGGGTATAAACCAAATAAGAAGAGAAAATAAGCATGTTCATTCCTTCAAGAGCTTACAGTGGGATCCAATGGCCTCCCTTACACCTCTAATAACCTACAAAACCAAAGAAAGAAAATGAATCAAATGAAATGAGAAAGAAGACTTCATAAGCATGCTTTAGGGTTAGACTGCCTATTTCCTAATCAAGGGTCCAAATTTAATCCATCCAAGGGATGAGATTCCTCCCTACAAAAAGTAGGTGGAGAGTGGGTGAGTGGACATTACCCTTTTTAATTTAAATGTTTTATTTCAAAATATGGGTTGCATTTTTAAGGGGTTTATTTTATGGGGTAGGAAAGTGTTCATTATCCTAACCCAATATTTTAATATGGGACCTTGCTAGTTGTTTCAACATTGTAGAGATTAAATAAACTTGGTATTTAATTTCATTAGCCACTTTTATCCTTGACACCCCATTGGGGAATATTCAACTTTAGTAGGAATTAATTTATTATTTAAATAATCCTTAGGGAGATTAAACTAGCTTAGTCAAATCAATGTATTAAAGCATAATGTAGATTTTAAATATTGTGTTATCATGGAAAACTATTTATTAAAGTAATCACCTTAGAGACATTAATGTGGTAACTGTCATGTTTGAAAAATTTTGTGGGCACACTTTTAAAAAAAAATCATAATTTTTCTAACTAAACCTAGGTTGTTCTTAGGTCTCGTGCAAACAATTTTTATGGGTGTTACACTTGGTATCAGAGCTATGGGTTCAAATCCTGGACCCTTGGGCACACAAGGAAACATGAGACACAACCATTAATCCTATTGCAATATTAAACCTAGCACAATACTAAACCTAGAAAACAACTTGTCTGGAACATTGTATATTTTAGTAAACTTAGAAAATGAGAATAAAATCTAGAATGATGAAATTACTCTTGCCTTGGTCTGTGTAGGAGGAATGAATAAGACGAGGGATCATTTCACATAGACCTAGATATACCACCTCTAGAGCAGGATATAGCAGCCATTCTACCCCAGATTTTACAAATGTTTCAGGACATCAATGCCACTATATGCGGAGGGTCCTTAGGAGGACGACCAACCAGACATGATAGGGAGCCATCTATTGAGGCTTGTGCATCCTTTGACATAGTGAGGAGCATAGGGAAGATAACTCCTGCATGGAGTCAACCAGAGAAGAGTCACCACATAGGGGACACAGGGATAGGTCTCAGAGCCCTAGACATAGAGATGAGCATGCAGAGAGGCCTAGGGGTCACCAGTTGACAGTTGCAAACCATATCAAGAAGATCCTGAAGCTACAACCTTATTAATATTTTGGAGATACATGTGGATTTCATGCAGAGGCCTAGTTGGTGAGCTTGAGTGTATGCCTCAAGCTCTGCCCTTGTACTAGCAATATGAAAGCTCATGTTGCGATCCATCTTCTAAGGGATAGAGTAGGTGTCTAGTAGAGGATTGAGGAGAACAATACTCCACGTTGATTTAGAGACGGCTACCTGGGAGCTATTTGAGGTGGGGTTCAGGAGCAGGTACGTATCCCAAATGTTTATTTGGCAATGGCTAGATGGGTTCCAAGACCTCTGTTAGGCATCTATGACTATAGCTAAGTATGAGAGTCGATTTCTAAACCTACTGTAGTATGTCGACTATATGCAAGATGAGAAGTTATGGATTCACAAGTTCATCACGGGCCTGAATTTGGATTTGGCTGGTGTGGTGCGTATTCACTACCCACAGACCTTAGCAGAGGCCATGGAGAAGGCCTATAGTGAAAAGGGCACAAGAAGAAAGATGCAGCAGGCTAGGGACAGAGCTCAGAGCCGCATCCATCAAATGCAGGATAGCAGATCAAGGGTTCATTTCCTCCTCCTCGAGGTGGATAGGGTTTAGTACATTCGTCATTTAGACCACTGAGGCAGCCACCTCATTAGCAGCAGCAGTAGCCCCATCTAGCTTACAGACCTCCACAGAGATTCGATGCACATAGGGTGCAGAGTATGGGGCCTCCTCCTAGGGGTCCCATCAGGACACAGGGTGCACCTCCAGAGACCTCAGCAGTCGATAGCCGGATCACCAGGGTCCACAACATAGACCTCTAGAGTTTAGCTGGAGTTACATCTCATTGGAAAGGACCGTGTAGTTGTTATGGTGTTACTAGACATCATTGGAGGAAGTGCCCACAAAACCCTAGTAACAAGGGTAAGACGTAGATTTTTGAGCCTACTATTGGTGACATGGGGCGCAACCATCGGATCTATGCAGTGGTCGAGAACTACCAGGCTAAGCCCCAGAGTACCATCATAGAGATGACATGTAGCATTGGAGGTATTCCTACCTCTATTTTGTTTGATTCTGGTTAATTAGATTATTTTATTGCAACATCTTTAGTAGAGCATTGTAGGCTGGAGATAATTAGGTAGGGTCTTAGTTGCGACATTGAAATGGATTCTGGAGCAAAACTTTTTGTAGACTCCTTATTAAAGGAGTGTGTAGTGGATTTGAGACCCTTCACCACTACCTCAGATCTTCGCATCCTTCCTCTGGGATTTTATGGAGTCATCTTGGGCATGGACTAGTTGTCTACACACAGAGCTAGATTTGACTTTTACCATAAGACTATATCATGTACATATGATGTAGGAGTTGAGTCAGTGATAGCAGGGGTTAGGAGGCCCATTTCCATTCACACCATCTCTGCTATGCAACTTAAGTGGTGTGTGTGACGAGGTTGTCAGATGTATGTTGTTACGATTAGTGACATATCGAAGGATGAGTCTAGTGGACCATCCCATGATGATTATCCCAGCTTGAGATAGTTTTAAGATGTCTTTCCAAGGGAGCTACCAAGGTTACCACCCCCACGTGAGATATATATTCACATAGATTTGGTTTTGGGAGTAGATCCTATCTCACGAGCACCATATCAGGTGACTACTTCTGAACTCTACGAGCTCAAGTTGCTACTTGAGGGCCTTCTAGAGAAAGGCTTGATTCATCCTAGTGTATCCCCCTGGGGTGCACCGGTGATTTTTGTAAAGAAGGACGGATCTCTGTGGTTGTGTATTGATTACTACCATCTGAACAATGTAACGATCAAGAATCATTACCCCATTTTGCACATTGGAAATTTATTTGATCAGATGAAGGGGGACATAATTTTCTCCAAGATAGATCTTAAGTCAAGTTATCATCAGCTGAGGATCATAGAGGTAGATATTCATAAGGACACCTTCCGTACAAGATATGGCCACTACGAGTTCATAGTATTGCCTTTTGATATGACGAATACCCCCGTAGTGTTCATGAGCTTGATGAATGGGGTATTCAGGACATTCTTGGATTGATTCCTGCTCATCTTCCTTGATGACATTCTAATTTACTCACGTATGTGTGAGGAGCATGAGGAGCACCTTTTCCAGGTTCTTCAGTGTCTTTATGAGCAGAATCTTTATGGGAACCTGGAGAAGTGTGCATTATTTCAGACAAAGGTACAATATCTGGGCCACATAAATTCTCAGGAAGGTATCGCAGTCGATCCTTCCAATATTTGAGCTATTATGGATTGGACAACACCCACTAGTGTGAAAAAGGTATGTAACTTCATGGTTTTAGTGGGATACTACATGATATTTGTTCAGGACTTCTCTCAAGTTGCTCACCCCATCAATTCCCTTTAGCATAAAGGGAAGAAGTTTGTTTGGTCAGATAGATGTGAGCAGGCCTTCAGGAAACTAAAGGAATGCCTCACGACAACATCTATTCTTGCAGTGCCAGATCCTTAGGGTGAGTTCTTCGTATGCACAAATGCTTCTTTGATATGACTTGGAGGTGTGTTGATGTAGGAGGGAAGAGTAGTTGCTTTTGAGTCTTGCAAACTCAAAGATTATGAGCTAAATTATACAAACTCATGATCTTAAGCTTACCGTAGTTGTGAATGCCTTGGTTTATATAGAGACACTTCCTGTTTGGCTAGATATTTACACTTAGGACTGATCACTTGAGTCTTTGCCACCTCTTTCATGTAGCTTAATCTCAATGCTCGTCAACAATGTTGTATGGAGTTACTTTATGAATATGACATGGAGATAGAGCATGTGAAGGGGAATGAGAACATGGTTGTAGACACTCTTAGTAGATGGAAACATGTGGTTATGGCCACTTCAGTGGGTACAAATTTTTGGAACTAGATTTTACAGGAGCTTCCTCATGACAGCTTGTAACTGGTAGCCAGAGAAGAGATTGAGTCTCAGAGACCCCTTGAGGAGAATTTTGATGGATTCTCCCTAGAGACAGATGGCCTTCTCAGGCACAAATATTGGATTTATGTTCCTAGAGATGGAGGATTGAGATAGGACATTTTGATAGAGGCTCATAGTGCACCCCTATTCAGTCCATCTCGGGGTGAAGAAGAAGCACACCACTTTGAGACAGTTGTGCCATTGGAGGGGAATTGGAGATCCCG
>CM034146.1:265304507-265370613 GCA_019776745.2 Taxus chinensis | reverse complement strand
TGGTTGCGCTTTTCTCTCCTCCAATGACCCTCCACGTATAGTTGGCCGTCTGTCTCGCTTTTAAATCTGGTGGCTCAGAATGGCCATATTATCCTGCTACTAGAGTGTAATCCTAGGTCTATGTGAAATGACCCCTCATCTTATTCATTCCTCCTGCACAGACCAAGGGAGAGTTAGTTCATCATTCTAGGTTTTATTCTATTTTTCTAAGTTTACTAAAATATACAATGTTCCAAGACAAGTTGTTTTCTAGTTTTAGTATTGTGCTAGGTTTAATATTGTAATAGGTTTAATGTTTAGTGTCTCATGTTTCCTTGTGTGCCCAAGGGTCCAATATTTGAACCCATAGCTTTGATACCAAGTGTAACACCCATAAAAATTGTTTGCACGAGACCTAAGAACAACCTAGGTTTAGTTAGAAAAATTATGATTTTTTTTTTAAAAGCGTGCCCACAAAATTTTTTAAACATGACAATTACCACATTAATGTCTCTAAGGTGATTACTTTAATAATAGTTTTCCATGTAACACAATATTTAAAATCTACATTATGCTTTAATACATTGATTTGACTAAGCTAGTTTATCTCCCTAAGGATATTTAAATAATAATTAATTCCTACTAAAGTTGAATATTCCCCAATGGGTGTTCAAGGATAAAAGTGGCCAATGAAATTAAATACCAAGTTTATTTAATCTCTACAATGTTTGAAACAACTAGCAAGGTCCCATATTAAAATATTGGGTTAGGATAATGAACACTTTCCCTACCCCATAAAATAAACCCCTTAAAAATGCAACCCATATTTTGAAATAAAACATTTTTTAAATTAAAAAGTGTAATGTCCACTCACCCACTCTCCACCTAATTTTTGTAGGGAATAATCTCATCCCTTGGATGGATTAAATTTGGACCCTTGATTAGGAAATAGGCAGTCTAACCCTAAAGCATGCTTATGAAGTCTTCTTTCTCGTTTCATTTGATTCATTTTCTTTTTTTGGTTTTGTAGGTTATTAGAGGTGTAAGGGAGGCCATTGGAGCCCACTGTAAGCTCTTGAAGGAATGAGACATGCTTCTTTTCTCTTCTTATTTGGTTTATACCTCATTGGGGATTCAAAATTATTTATTCTTTTTATTTAGTTCATTTTCTTATATATGCCCAAATGGGAAAATGGGTTTTGTCCCATTTTAATCAACGTTAAGATTTGGATTCATACTTTTCATTTAATTATGAGAGATAATGTGTGTGTGTGTGTTTGTGTGTGTCTATATAATATACTAACGAATTTCAATGGACAAACGCCTCGATCGCGGGTCTTATGTTTTGCACCGACCGTAACTACAAAGAAGTGCGCAGTTGTTTTTTTGAAAGAAATGAATTTATTATTGTTAATTTGGAGGGGGAGAGTCACCAACCCCACCCCCCCATCTTATTAAGAATGGGTTGGGGGTGGGGTCAGTGACCCTCCCCCACCATACCCCCCCTTATCACTACAAACCTGCCCCTATGGCCGTGACCTCACTCAACCTATGTGCATGCTAAGGCATTCCTTTTGTGTTTTTTAACTTTAATAAATTTCATTACATTCAAAACCTCCCGTAACTATATATAGATACAAAGAGGATATTTTAATATTAGAGGGGAAACTTATTCTTCTTTTATGAAATCGCTTAGTATTTAACATGCTATTAATTTTCATATATATATATATATATATAATTAATTAATTTTGTTATCAAAGGTAGGATAAAACAATAGAGGTTTATTGGTGAGTTGAATACTAACACTGATACTTTGTTTTCCAACAATGTAATAAATGTAGTGTAAAAAGGGTAAAAGAAGATATGTTTCCTCTCCATTAGCTAATTTGTGATAGATTTGCCATAATTTATAGTTGAAAATTACTTACTAAAATTTGTAATAAGACTACTTCATTAATCCAATGGAAACCAATATTCATAGGAGCTCTTTTCCATCAACAATACAAGAACAAGTATAAATAGACTAACTTTTATAATACATGGTTTTCAAATAACACAATTAAATGTAACATTACTTAATATAAAAAAAATTCAACCTTCCAAAAAGGATTTTACAACACTATTTCCAATAATATATTTTACAAAAAAAGAAACACCCTTTTTTGGGGAATAAATAAACTACAATGGAATAAAATCATTTTTTTTTTTATAACTACTTTTAAGTTCGCCTCAAAGCATCTTGCAAAATAGATATTTCTCTTTTTTTTTCTTAACGTTAAATATAACTTACATATCCAAAATCAAACAAATTTTCCCTCACAACTACTAATACAATGTCTTCCACTTAAAGTCGGAAAAATTTACTAGAATATAGCTAAAATCAAATACAATATTACAAGTTACTCCACTCTAAGTGGGAATAACAAAAAGGCTTTTCACAAGAATGAATTTCTTAAGGACTCCAAATATAGCTCCAAGCTTCACAACATCAACAAGCTAACTCCTTCATGATTCATGATCACAAAAAAAAATGGGGGAGAGGCAACACTCTCCACCCAACCACCAAAAACACCAAAATATGTAACACAACCTAAAATACACAGTTAACCAAAGTTGTAATGAGAGATAAAATAGATGTAATATACACAAGAGATGGTTGAAATTCATCCACAAACTTATATTATTGCTCCATATATTTGATATAGTGCATTACAATGGCAAAGAGGAAAAAATTACATTTACAGTTTGAATGGGAGGTTTGAACTCCACAAGATCACTTACAAATAAGAGAAGAAGGGAGGGTGCAAAGTAAGATTATCCAACTGTTTGAAGAGAACCCCTCCTTACAATATATAGGAAGAATGAGAGAACGGAGAGAGATGAATTCAAAATCTTGCTTCAGCCACCCAGAAATGCATTAAAATCACCTACCACAATGATGGGTTCCACTGCAAAACCCATACCTCAATGTACCTTGTGTTGTTGTGGAAGAAAAGAAGCCCATACCTTCCTCATTTTGGTAGGTGACAAATCTTGAAAAATTCCTCTAAAATGGTAGACTATATTTCATCAATTTTTTGTGTAGAGGACGTTGAGATCTTTCTAGAAAGTAATATTTTGTGTAAATCTGAGATTCTTGTCAAAAGTTATGGTCATATGAAGATGGGGGTGTTATACCACAGTAAATACGGGTGGTTGATCTTCCTTTTCAAACTCAAACCCTACATTGTACCCTCTAAAATATGAAATTTCATACTTTCAAGATTCAAAACTTTGGGCTCTTGAATTTAGAGGTTGATGCCACTCTTCCTCGGGAAAGATGACTTGAAGGTTCCAAAATGTTGAGTTATGGAGCTCAATTACTTCAGTTTAGCATGCAATGGAAACTTGCTGGAAAATACAGTAACCCACATCAGTTAACGGGGAACCAACATCGGTCACCTAGGACTAGAAGTGGTTAGGTATAACCGGCATCGGTCAAGAAGCCTGGAGGAACTGACAACGGTTAGGGATAAGCGGCATCAGTTACCTGTGTGAGGATGTTTTAATTAACTCTCGGGAATTATATCTATTTTTAGCATTAAAGTATTTCTATTTATTGTAATTGCATGACTAAGTGCCCTAAGTCTATAAATGACTATATTAGCATAAAATATAGGGTTTAAAAGTAAGAAAGAAGATGATTAACAAGAATTAGATAGAACTTGAAAAAGGTTGGTGAGAGATAATTCTTGGTAATGGAGCAAAAACTTGAGGGAAAGAAAGTATTGTACATTTGAGAGGTGTGGAAGATTGTAAATATTCATTTTATATTTTATCAAATCTTTGGATAATAGATTGGCTTGTTTCTTGGTGGACGTAGCCCACACTAGGTGAACCACGTTAAATCTAATGTTGATTTATGTCTCTTATTTTGTATATTTATTCTGGTATAATATCTACTTTTATTTGCATGTACGCTTAGATCTGATATATTGTCTATACAACCGGTGTGATAACCACAACAACTGGTATCAAAGCTTTGTTTGAGGGTTTTTTATGTTGACAGATTTACTCACAGGGGGTTTTCTGATTGAGTGGGAGCTACAACAATGGTAGAAGATAATAAATACAAGGTAGAGAAATTTGACAGCTGAAATTGTCAATTATGGAAGATGCAAATTAAGGATTATCTGTACCAAAGAGATTTGTATTTACCGTTGGATGAGAATTCTAAACCTATAAAGATGACTGATGAAGAATGGAAGATTCTTGATAGAAAGGATTTGGTATCTATAAGACTGAGCCTGGAAGCATTCGTGGCTTCCAATATTACAGAAGTGGCTTCTACGGTAGACTTAATGAAATCTCTTGCTAATTTATATGAAAAAACTAGTTCTTTAAATAAGGATTATTTGATGAAGAAACTATTTAGTTCTAATATGCATGAAGGTGAATTTTCCTCTATTCGTTTGAATAATTTCCAATCTATTGTAAATCAGTTAAAATTGGTTGCTATACCATTTGATGATGAAGTAAAAGAAATTTTATTCTTATGTTTTTTGCCTGATAGTTGGAACAACTTGGTAATGGTTGTTAGTAATACAACATCTGCAAATAATATTTTGAAGTTTGATGATGTGATTAGTATAATCTTGAATGCATAAATTCGTAGGAAGAGTACACAGGAATCATCATCTGGAAATTATTTGAATGTAGAAAGCAGGGGCAAGCAGAAGGAGAGATCCAAGAGTAAGAGTAATGGGAAATCAAAGTCAAGGGACAATAGATCTAAATCCAGAAGTAAGGGAATTACTTGTTGGAAATGTGGAAAGAAAGGACATGCAAAGAAAGATTTTTGGTTAAAGGAAAAAGAGAACCAACAACCAGACAAAGGTAAAGAAGAAAATCTTGTTGTTAAGAGGTAATGCAAGATGATCTTATTCTTTCTTTAGATAGTAGAATTGAATCATGGATTTTAGATTCATGAGCTCCTTTCCATGCAACCCCTAATAAGGGTTATTTCAAAAATTATTTCCAGGGAAATTTTGGGCATGTTTATTTGGGTGATGATGAACCTTGCAGTATTACTGGTAAAGGGGAAGTTCATCTAAAATTTCAAAATAGAAATACATGGGTATTGAAAGATGTGAGGAATGTGCCAAGCCTCGGGAGGAATCTTATTTCTGCAGGGAAACTAGGTGAATCTGGTTGCGTGGTTACTTTTACAGGATACTCTTAGAAATTCACCAAGGGTGCTTTTGTTGTGGCAAGAGGTAAGAAGGTAGGAACGATATATTTATCTACCTATATTACTGATTCCTTTTCTACATTATCTACTTCAGATTTAGATGCATGCATGTGGCATAATTGGTTGGGTCATATGATTCAAAAAGGAATGCAGATCTTAAAGGCTAAGGGTAAGTTAATAGATTTGAAATATTTAGATCTTGATTTCTATGAACATTGTATCTTTGGAAAGAAAAAGAGAGTGATATTTCTCAAATTTGGGGCAACTAAGAAGGAGAAAAAATTGGACCATGTACACTCATATGTGTGGGGACCAGCTCAGGTAGCTTCTCATGGAGGATCCCAGTATTATGTTACTTTCATTGATGATGCTACAAGAAAGGTATGAGTTTATTGTATTAAACGTAAATCTGATGTTTATGAGACTTTTAAAAGATGGAAAGCCCTTGTTGAGAATGAATCAAATTCTAAGTTAAAGTGCCTTATATTTGATAATGGTGGTGAATACTATAGCAAGACTTTCAATGATTATTGTTCAGTGAATGGGATACGCAGAGAAAGAATGGTTCCAAGAACACCACAGGAGAATGGTGTTTCAGAAAGAATGAAGAGGAAAATCATGGAACGTGCTATAAGTATGAGGATACATTTTGGATTGCCCTTGTCGTATTGGGTAGAAGCAGTTGATACAACGGTTTATTTGATTAACCGTGGGCCTTCAAGTTCATTAGATGCAGGAATACCAGAGGAAGTTTGGACCAGAAAAGAGGTAGATATTTATTTTCTTAAAAAATTTAGTTCAGAAGATTTTGTGCATGTTGATAAGGAAAATAGAAAAAATTTAGATGCAAAATCCAAGAGATACACTTTCATTGGTTATGAATCTGGTGATTTCGGTTTCTGGTTTTGGGATTTAGAGAATTCTAAAATTATTAGGAGTCGTGATGTTGAATGGAATGAAAAGAGAATGTACATGGATCAAATTTTTGTACCCAATGATGAACCAGTTGAGAAGTTTGTGCATGAAAATGAACTCTCAGATTTTAAAGACTTACCGACAGGGTTACATAGTAACCGGTGTCGGTTTGTCCCTAACTAGCACTGGTCAGACGAACCAGTATCAGTTACAGAGGATCCAAACCAACCTCAGTTAGCAGAATCGATTTCAGTTAGAGGTGAACGGTGTCGATCACTATCAAATTTGGATAGGAATGTCCATGAGGCCTAGATTGAGTCTCTAGTACCCAAAAACTCCTGTGAGAAGGTCACAAAGGATAAGTAAACTTTAAGAAATATTTACACCTTCTCTATTTTATTTATTATTGACTGATAGTGGTGAACCTGAGAGCTTTGAAGACGTAATTCAGGATAAGACTCATGTTCAGTGGGAGCATGGCATGGATGAGGAGATGGACTCCTTGGAACAGAACCAGACTTGGGATTTGGTTAAGTTGCCAACAGGAAAGAGAACATTGCAGAACAAGCAGGTTTATAGAATTAAGGAAGAAGAGGGTGGACAGAAAAGGTACGAGGTAAGGCTTGTAGTAAATGGATTTGCAAAGAAATCAGGTATTGACTTTGGTGAAATATTTTCTCTTGTTATTAATATGACTTCTATTTATACTGTATTGAGTTTAGTTGTAGTAGAAGATTTGCATTTAGAGCAACTAGATGTGAATATGGCCTTCCTTCATTGTGATTTGGATGAAGAAATTTATATCCAGCAGCTACTTTGGTATGAAGTCAAGGGTAAGGAGAAATTAGTGTGCAGGTTGAAAAAGAGCCTATATGGGATCAAGCAAGCTCCAAGGCAATGGTTCATGCCATTTGATAGTTTTATGGATGAGCATGGTTACTTGAGATGTGAATCTGACCATTGTGTTTATTTCAAGAAGCTTGAAAATGGGAGCTATATTATTTTGTTACTTCATGTGGATGATATCCTTATTGCGGGATCTAGTATGCAGGACATTGGTGAGCTTAAGAGAAAGCTAGCTCACACATTTTCTATGAAGGATTAAGGAGCTGAAAAAAGAATCCTTGGCATGCAAATACATAGAGACAGGAAAAAACAATAAATTGTATTTGTCTCAAGAGGATTATATGTACAAGGTGTTAGAAAGGTTCAACATGTAGAATGCAAAACCTGTTAGCATATCTATGGCTGGAAACTTCAAATTGAGCAAAGATCAGTGTCCTTCATCACATGAGGATTTAAAATACATGATAAGAGTTCCATATGCTTCAGTAGTTGGAAGTCTCATGTATGTTATGGTTTGTACAAGACCAGACATTGCACAAGCTGTGGGAGTTATGAGTAGATATATGGCTAATCCAGGTGAAGAGCATTGGAAAACAATGCAATGGATACTCAAGTATTTGAAAGGGACATCTATCATGTAGTTATGCTATGGAGTTTTGGATGTTTCATTACATGGCTATGTTGATTCAGATATGGCTGGAGATTTGGATGGTAGGAGGAGCACTACTAGATATATTTTCATAGTAGGTGGGATGGCAGTTACTTGGATTTCAAGATTACAGAAGGTTGTGGCTTTGTCTACTACAGAGGTAGAGTATGTTACAGTGACAGAGGCTAGCAAGGAGATGATATGGATGAGTAGGTTCATGGAAGAGTTGGGAAAGGAGAAAAGTAATTGTAAATTTTTCAGTGACAGTCAGAGTGTAATTTATTTGGAAAAGAACTCAGTGTTTCATTCGAGAATGAAACACATTCAGTTGAGGTATCACTTCATATGGCAGGTATTGGAGGATGGACAGTTGAATCTGGAAAAGATTCATACAAGCAAGAACCCTGTGGATATGCTAACGAAGCCATTGGCAAAAGAGAAGCTAGAGCTACACTCCACTTCTATTGGCCTTTGAGTTTGAGACTTAAAGAGGGAGAAACAAAGCTAACGAAGGATCCAAGAATGACATTGTATAGGTATGGTGCATTAATTAATCTCTAAGAGGAAAATTGTTGATTTGTGGAGCTCAATTACTTCAATTTAGCATGTAATGGAAACTTGCTGGAAAATACAATAAACGACATCAGTTAAGGGGGAACTAGTATCGTTCACTAAGGACCAGCAACAGTCAGGTATAACCAGCATCGGTTAAGAAGGGGAGGAACCGACAGTGGTTAGGGATAACTGGCATCGGTTACCTATGTGAGGATGTTTTAATTAACTCTCAGGAACTAGATCTATTTTCAGCATTAAAGTATTTCTATTTATTGTAATTGAATGGCTAAGTGCCCTAAGTCTATAAATGACTATAAGCGCATAAAAGCTAGGGTTTAGAAGTAAGAAACAAGATGATTAACAAGAATTAGATAGAACTTGCAAAAGGTTGGTGAGAGATAATTCTTGGTGATGGAGAAAAAGCTTGAGGGAAAGAAAGTATTGTACATATGAGAGGTGTGGAAGATTGTAAAACTTCATTGTATATCTTGTCAAATCTTTGAATAATAGATTGGCTTGTTTCTTGGTGGACGTAGCCCACACTGGGTGAACCACATTAAATATGGTGTTGATTTATGTCTCTTGATTTGTATATTTCTTCTGGTAAAATATCCACTTTTATTTGCATGTATGCTTAGATCTGATATATTGTCTATACAACCAGTGTGCTAACCATAACACGAAACTATTAACCTTTGAAGTAAAAAATTTGGACTTAGGAGTAAAAACTCTGACGTCATATTGTATGTGACACTATCCATCCTCCCAATCCCCAGAATGTTCCAAAATTTTGAAACCCCGAAGTCCAAACTTCAGACTTCAGGTTTCAGACCTTTTGCTTTTCAGGCTTGTAGCACTGTTCATCTACCCAACTCACCAAAACCTCCCAACCTCGCAAATCTTGAACTTTGAAATTTGTAGTTTGAGTTTTAGACTTTGATATTTCCTATTTTCAGACTCCATTTCACCGATTCCTCAAAATCTGCCTCTGAAGACGACCCCCAAAATGGTTGACCCTGAAAAGGAGTTGACCTATGAAAACCCCAAATCCTTTCACACTTAGGGGTTTCGGGCCTTTTGAGCTCACCGATTAAGACTTCTCTGATTCTGAGCTCTGAATTTACTACACTGTTTACCCTAAAATGGGAGTTATCCCCAAAAACAACCCAAGCCATTTTGGAATTTGGGGTTTTGGGGTTTCAGGCCTTTTGGCTAGTTTTTGAATTTTGCGTGGTGAAAACTTTGAATCTCTCAATCCTGAAAGTCTAAAAATTTTGAACTTTAGGTCGTTTCTTCTCTTTGAATTTCTCATCTATTTCTACATTGCCAAATATTCATGCCTTCGGCTCAATGAGTTATTATTGACTCGATCCTGACCCCTTGTGATCATTTTTTGTCATTCTCCCACTGATCCAAGACTCGACTTGTCAATGTGATCTCTCATGGCCAAATTGATCCTTGCATTTTCTCTTTGTGCAAGGTCCTGTTTGTCAAATTTTACCTGAAGGGAAAAAACGGATAAAAAAACTCAAAGAAACTACTCAATAGAGAAATATCAAAGAAAAATATAAAAATAAACTGCCAAAAAAACCAAGAGACAATCGGACCAAAGAAAACTAATGTGATATGAGATTAGAATACATATTCCTCCTAGTAACTCTATTACACGACTAGCCCAACTTATTTTGATTTTTCATTTTTAGATAGAATATGCTCTAATAATGCAATATGGTCAAAATATTAAAAAAAGGGTGGTCAAACATGCTCAATTTTCCCCAAATATATGTTTATATAAGACAAGGTGGATCGTTTGAGGTTATCATTTCCCTTTTTCTTCCCCTTTACATTTTTTCTATTGTGTAGGGTAGCATGTTGAGCCTACTTCTTGTTATGGAGCCATGGTCTGTGTTGTTTCATTCTCATCATTGGTGATTTAAAACTTCACAAGAAAAGGATACATGGACCCTTCCCTTGATCCCCCCTACGCAAACCAATTGAAGACCAAATGCACTAGTCTTGCAGACATGACCACAACATTGGCAATGGACCCCAATAACTTTGTCGCTTTCGATAGCGATTATTTTACAAATCTCAAGGGGAAAAGAGGGCTATTTTAGTTTGATGCTGCTCTTCTCACAAATTCCATGGACAAATCAATCGTTGACAAGCAGTTGGCCACAACTAGCTTCTTTGAGAACTTCAAGAATTCCATCTAACAAATGTCAGAAATTGTAGTGTTGGCGGGAACTTCAGGGAAAATTAGATGTCAGTGTGCTCTAATTAACTAAATTTCAAAGAGGTTGTCACTTGTTTTGCTTGCGCAAAATCACCAACTATTTAGTATGGTAATGCAATGGGACAGGTGAAAATAAATGAATAAAAGGTTCAATTTTTGTATTGTGCATTGATTGGATTTGATTAAATACAAATAAAGAGTTCCATTGTTTGGAACATGTAATACAAAATTCGAATGTTAAATCATTGAATGAAGAGTTCTATTGTTTGTAAGAGTTCCATTGTTTGGAATATGTACGAATTGACAAAGAGGTGGAAGCAAATTTTAAGGAGCATAATTTTCCAAATTCATTTGGGGTGATCAAGCAAAATTTATCTTCTACTTTTCTATCAAAAATTTTATTTCCATTAATTAACTCTATTGATCTTTATCTATTGTATGGGCTTTAGCTAGATGATGATAGTAACAAGGAAGAGTCGACGGTTGTCCAAAACAAGAATAGTGGTTCTTCTAAAAAGACCTCACCTCCTCTACAAATGACTCTCAACTCCCAATCTATTTCTTAGCCTAATTGTCATTTTGTTGTTTTTGTGTTGTTGGTTGGTTTTTTTTAGTTATCTTTGTGTTGAAGGACAACGGTTTGCAGGTTTTCTCATTATTTTTATTTTTTCTTTTCTTCTAAGATTATGGTTGTATATGGGCATAGTCACCTTCAAATCAGATAGGATCCCTACCAAAAAAAACATCCCTTACCATTATCTATAAAAATGCACACATAATGCAAATCTTGAATCATTCAACACTTCATGTTTCTTGTACACATGATCGTACAAACTAAAGGGAACTCTAAGTTATTTATTTATTTATTGTTGGCCCATTCTTATATATAGTTTATAAAACTAATAAATTCTATTAATAATTAATCTGGTATAATTAGGGCCTAACAATACCAAATTTGTTGAATTAAAATCATTCACAAAATAACAATAACTCATGGTTAAATATGATTTTTTTTCTCTAAATCTATTTTCAAATTTCTGATGATAAGTAATTGCAGTCTATTTAAAATATTTTTCTCTAATAATATTACCTAATCATTAAAAAAATGAATGGCATACATTTATGGATAATTTCCTCAAATCTACGTAGAGATATCCAATTTTACCATTTGTAATCTAATCTAGTTATTATTTCGTTATCAATGAAGTTTAATCATGATATAGTTACAAATAGAGATCATATATTGCATATGTTTTATTTACCAAATCTACCTACATCTATACAATTGAACATAATTTCACAGTCTAATCTAATCAGTTTTTCTCAACCAATCACCTTCACTAATTAAATAACAAAGAATTGTCATCGTATATTTTGTTTTTACATAAATATACCTTTATGTGTATGATTTGAACTAATAGCACTCTATTTATTCAAGTTTTATTCAAAAATGGAATTCCATCATGAAGTAACAACAAAAAGTGTCTAAATATGCTCATATTATCTCAAAACTAGATATGAATATTCATTAACACGTAGTTAGAACTTAATGTGTGATCAAACATGCTCTATTTTTTTTCTAATTATTAGTAAAGGGGATTTTTTTCTAGGAACCCTACTCTATTATAGAAAAAGGCCTCGGCACCTATATAAAACCATAGGTACAAAACAAGATCAAAAACCCAAAGCAACTGATCAACAACGAAACATCAAAGAAAAATATGAAAATAAACTGCCCAAAAATCTAGGAGACTATCTGGCCAAAGAAGATTAATGTGATCTAAGATTAACAGACCTATTCCTCCTAGTAACTCTATTACACATCTGGCCCAACTTATTTTAATTTTCTTTTTTAGATAGAACATGCTATAATAATGTAATATTGTCAAAATATAACAAAAATGGTGATCAAACATGCTCAATTTCCCCCAAATATATCTTTATATTAGACAAGGTGGAACCTTTGAGGTCATCATTGTCTTTTTTCCTCCCCTTTGCATTTTTTCTATTGTGTAGAGTAGCTTGTTGAGCCTAGTTCTTGTTGTGGAACCATGGTGTGTGTTGTCTCTTGCTTGTCATTGGTGCTTGGGAGTGGAGAGGGTTTCGGTGGTGATCTTGTATTCTAATTATTATTTATAAATAGTTTAAATGGGACCATACCTAATGGTACAAAAGGATCAAAAGAAAAGATAGACAAAGTAAGAACTATGGTTTTTAGATAAGTGGGGACCACACCCTAGAAACAAACCCAAAAAGGATAGAAATAACAGTTAAGAATGAGGCAGTGACAATCTGCATTCATAGAGCCAAAATGCTACCAAAATGTAGCAAAAAAAAGCTACATAGTAGTAGCAATACAATGAAAACAAGAATCACAACTACTTCTCGATAAAAAAAGATAAGCAAGAGAGGAAAAAATGAAAAACAGAAAAAAAATAAAAATAAAATATAGCCATAACAGCTAAGTGCGAGAGACGATTTTTTAATGGATAGTTCTCTTCTTTTTATGCACCATTTTCCACCCTTCGTAAAATTCATCAAAATATAGAATAACTTCAATGGCATCAATCAGATGGTATGTAATTTTTTTGCAAGGAGAGAAAAGAGGGACATTTTCCTTTCCACTTCAAAATCCTTTTGTTCAAATTTTTTTTTCAACATTTTTCATCCCCTTGTTACCAACATCTGAAATATCTCTAAGAGGTTTTTTTGGAACATTAAGGGGAGTTTCAGGGACTTCCTTCGAATCTGTATTTGAATACAAATCAGCTTTGGTGTCAAAGATAATTTATTTATGGAGGGCAATTTTTCCACCAATTGATTTAATTTTTACATTTTTCCATTTGACAATCAGCCATGGTATGACTTAAGGAGAAATATATTCTACATTTGAAGGGTAAACCTTCATAATCCAGAGGTTGTAACCAAGTACGGTTTTGAAATTTAATCTCAATATGGGTTGGAAGGTTATTGGAGTGTCGATCTCAACAAGGATTCTTGCATATGTTGTGTGAGTAAAGTCTAAAGCTGTGGAGTCAATATTTAAAATGTTACCCAAAACATTTCCAATGGCTACCAGACAAACATGGTCCTAAAATCGTAGGGAAAGATGGGGCAGTCTAATCTTGGACCACTTTACAAGATAAAGACTCAGTGGTTGTGTTAACAGAAGGGTACCAGGGTTTCAATACAAGGTATTGAGATTGAAATGCTCAAATTCTTTCAGCTATGGTTTCTTTATCAGTTACTACAGAAAAAACAACAATAAATGTACCATTAGCACAAGGATACAAATCTAACCTACCATCTAGAAGAGGGATCTAGTGTTTAAAATTCTAGTCATGAAGTGCTACAAAAGAGGGCCAAAGATAGCTAAAACAGAAAATGAAAGCATGGTGTTTGTAGTAGGATTCAGGTTCGATAACCTCATCACCAAACTGAACAAAAGGGTTGTTGTCAATGAGCTTCACATGCTTCAAACTCTTCCCCTGTAGAGATTCGTAGAAGGAGATATTCCTATAAACCATTCCATCTGCCTTCTATGTAACCGGTCCAATATTTGCATTCCCTAGGGAAGGAGACGAAACAACAATGCCACATAAAGTAGATTTTCCTGGTCGCTCCTGGTTCGAATGACCATTTCCACCCAGCGAAGGATGGGTAGAGATGCTACCGCTCAACACTCCATCGGTTTGAGGTGGCATGGGATCTAATCCTTTAGCGTCGCCATAAGAAAATGCCTCAGGAGAATCCCTTTGTTCTTGGGTACCAGCTTCGTTGCAGGGAAAGCCAACAATTGTTGAGCTCTGTTCCTATCCCACGCCCACATTCCGACCAGGGCTTAAAGTTTTCACATAAGTTTTGAATAATTCAATGGAGAGGTGACTCTTCCATCACTATTCTCATAATTTCCGGTACCATTATTTCCAAGCACATCCTGAGAGCCACCAATCTTGGAGAAATCTTGGTCAATCCATGATAGTTTCTCATTATTCTCCCTTGCTACCAAAACACCTCTGCTAGTTCCATTTCCTACAGGATTATCGGCTAGGGTTCATGGATATGAGAAATAACTAGGGTTTATGGAGAGCATCATGGTGGTGATCCTAGATTGTCGCTGAGGATTTTTCACTATTTATGGCTCGGTCACTCCTCGTTTGCTATCTTGTGTAGGAGCCTAGACAGTGGGGTGTAATATTCAACGGTAGGTGCCTCATGGTTGTTATTTTTGCTTGGTGATTATGGATCCTTGTTAGAGCCTCTATCTTTGGCATGCACGTTACTTACCTAATGGTATTTTTTGTTTCTCGTAGTACTTATCATTCCTTTTCGTGATCTTATTTTATATCTGCATTATGTGCTAGGGTTTCTATTGGGAAAGCTAGATGGTTCATGTTTATTCGATTGTTAATTAGGCCGATAGGCCTATATAACTTCACTCAATCATTTTTGACACCTGTCCTGCAGCTCTTTTCCATAGAATCTATGACATCTGGCCGCATATAAATTGCCAATTATAAATAATAATAATAATAATAATAATAATAAATCAATTATATTCTCAATAATTTCCTTAATCAATAAAATAAAACACTTACACATTATGATAGTATTTTAAATACGGTAAATGAAAAACAGTTAGATAACTTCCCTCCACCAAAGCATTTTACTAATTTAATTTGTTCGTGCAAACTCGGGCTCATTCTTAATTAATAGACAGCATCCGCAAACAGTTTTAACCATTTCCCTCTGCTTTGTTTGGGTTTAGTTTTATTTTCTTTGGCTTGGAATTTCTGTAACATATTGTGATAGGATGAGATAGATATTACGAAGTAGATTGAAATGCCTCTAGAGAATAATGTTTCTATTCTAGTAATGAACATTATTTTTCTTCGTTTTTATTTATTAGTGATAGTTTTAGAAGAGCTTGCAATCATCAGGATCTGGGAGACCGTAATCAGTTATTTTTTCTGAATTTCTTATTGTTCCTTGCAAAGGATGTAAATAGCCTATTACAAATCCAAATTTGTTCCATACATTGATTTGATTTTAGTTGTCTTGTGAATGATTCTGTAATGTAATGTTTTGTATTTAACTGTTACAGGTCACTGTCGTAATGCTTAGAGAAATCTTTCCTATTAGTTTTCTGGAATCACAGAAAGATTTTTTATTGTTCCTGTTGTTTGTAAAGTCTTAGTAGCTTTTAAAAAAATGATCTAGCGGATTGTAAATGAAAATTTATATATCCTTTAAAACAATGTTGTAAATGTACATGGCCATTGAAACAATGGCATGGTCCGAATGTGTTTTATATTTCTTTAGAAATGTAATGCTATTATTTTGAGACATTGTAACTATATGAGTATGCCATTTTATATGTAAGAAATATTGTTACTATTATACCTTTTCAATACTGAAAAAATACCACTAGTATTTTTATATAAATAGTAACAATATTGTTTTGGAATGATTGAACTATCGTTAGAATCAACATACTGTTTGGATCCATAAACTGTCGTGGCTTAAATGCAACTACAATTTTATTCAAATATTTTTTTTGGAATCCTATTGTTTCCATGTCCATTCCATTGGTTAAGGCAACTCCCAGAAATCTGGTGGTTACTCTTCCGTAGTTTTAGTTCAGATAAGTAGGAGTCGCACTATTTAGTTACTAATCATAGGAAGTAGTGTTATTATTTTTTTGTAATGTGTATAGGATACAGACTCATGTCCTGGTTTGAATCCACAAATTATCATGGTTTAAATCCACCACGTATTCTATTCAATTTAAATTTTATTTAGATCTTTGTTTAAATTTCCATTCAATTAGTTCAGGCCACTGCAAAAAATCTGGTGACTGTGGTAATAGCCTTCTATCTTCTATATTTTTAGTTGAAGCAAGAGATACATTTCCACCAATTATTTATATTTAAATATTATTTAATGTTCACCCTATTTTATTTCCCATTTATTTATATTCAAACATTGTTAACTATTCAACTAATTTTGGTTCACGTGATTGCAGTTGTAACATGTGTTATATGAATGTCATTTGTTTCTTTTAGGGGTAAAAAAATTACAGCCATGATTTCTTATTTTCTATCATATATGTATATTCATTTACGTTTTCTATTACACTAAAAATATTCATTGATTTGTTAGAAGAGTAATTTTAATTAAAAAATAAAAAAATAAACTACTACTTGAGTTGCAAACCAAGTAATTCCTTATTGGTATTGGAACTAAAATGAACTACAGAAATCGAAGTGTCGTAAAACATAAATACATAAATAGATAGTTAATTTTGATCTAAATTTATAACTTTAATATTTAAAATATTATTTATATTCAAAATTTGGCCTATATCTATGGGTTGAATTTGATTTAAACAATTGAATAATAAAACGTTGTTTTACTAAATTAAATGTTAACTAAAATATAATATCAATGGGACTTCTATTTGGATAAATTTGGAGCATAAAATGAGACAATGGAAATCTTAAGAGGATAAATAATAAACCTTATTAATTGAATATATTGTTGATAGTATTGTTTTTTATTTGTTTTGGATTTTAGTATATTTCTTTTTCAAGATATATTTAAATAAATTGTATAACATCAACTTGTGGTGTCTTATTTTGTCAAACATTTTTAGTTGATTATACAAGTTGTAATCATAAGTTACTTTTAAAAATGATCAATTAATTCATTAGTAAAATCTTTCCTTTAAAATTATATTTTTATATTGATAAAGCATACCACTTTTATGATAAATACTATTAATCATTTAATATTGCATTTCTTTATATGTTTTTAGCAAAAAATTTACCGATCTATTTACATGTGAAGTAGTGTAATTTCTAACAAACATTCTATTTAATCAGATTAATTTTTTTTGTAAGATTGTTATTTATAGATTATAATAATTAATTAAATATAAACGAAAAATGCCAATATATTAATTTTAGATTGTTATTTAATAATACATTTATTTGAAAAAGGTTTGTAAATATGAAATTTTAAACTCTTATTTAAGATTTTATATATACATGTTAATTAAAATTTTATCAAACAAATGGTAGTGATATAGTTCTACTATGTCTGACTCAATTGTTTAAATATGAAAAATTAGACTCCAAAATATCTTATAGGCCCTGATACTACATACACCAACCTTAAATAATAGTGGATCAGTGTGAGTAAGGATGAAAGATAAGCCATATTATAAACCAATTTCCCTGAGTCATCGATAAAAAAAAATTAAACTGATTGACGATGACGATGATGAAAACAACGATAATGTCGATGATGAAAAAAAAAACCAATGATGACAACAATGAAAATGATGATAATAGGGATGATGATGAAAATGATGAAAATGATGACAATGATGATGGTGATGACCTTGAAAACCATGCAAATGATGATGGTGACAATGATGATGTTGCTAATGATGAAAACGATGAGGAAAATGTGGACGACAATTATGATGAAAATGGAAAGACCATGATGATAACAATGACACTGATGATATAACACAACATATTATTGTTGATAAATATCTATTAATAATATTTATATTAGTGATAATAGTTTTAAATTTCTTATAAATTCTAATAATATAATTAATATTAACTTAATAAGGTTAATATTATTAATAATGATGACAACGATGATGATCATGGTGGAGTTGGTGATGGTGCCGATAATGATGATGAATAAGATCATAGGCAATGAGTACGATGAAGATGACTATGATGAAGATGAAAACAAATACGGTGATGAAGATGAGGATGATGACTCAGACGAAAATTATTATGATAAGAAAAATGAAAACAGTGACAACAACAATAAAGTGAACCCTAAATACTAAATATAAACCCTCATCACTATATGGTTTAATAGAAACATAGAAACCTTAATAACATGATGAATACACCATAAAAAATATTTCATCTACTTAATCAGTAATATGATATTTGGAACATTAAATCATGGACTATGAATCCAAAGTGCGTGACCTTGAACACATTTTGTAAATGTTAATATTATATACTTAACTTTAAACCATAAACACTAACCTTAAATAATAGTGGATCATTCTAAGTAACGATGATAGTTAAAGCATATTAAAAACCAAATTCCCCAAATACTCTATGATAACCTAAACTGATTGACGATGACGATGACGATTGACAATGATGAAAACAACAATGATGATGATGATCACAAAGGTGAAACAATGATGGTGATGATAACGATGACAATAATGAAAATGATGATGAGAGGGATGATGATGATGATGACCATGAAAACCATACAAATGATGATGGTGACAATGATGCCACTATTGATGATAACGAATATGAGAAAAGTGTGGATGAAGACGATGATGAAAATGGAAAGACCATGATAATAAAAATGACATTGATGATGATAATATGTCATATTGTCAGGACATAGAAAACTTAAATGATGACACAATGCTTTGAACGATCTTAGTGTTGTGTTTACAAAGTTACATTGGTGATCTCTGTTTTAGATATGGATTCGGACTAAAAAAAAATTATGATTGCTAGGGTTGAATTTGGTTGTTGAACGTGAACACTTATGTGACATAGTGGACTATGCGACATTAACACTGAACAAAACTCTAAAAGTGATGAAGAAAAAACTAAGGAGAAATGGACCACCATGAGCACAACCATTGATAGTTTTGATAGTGGTGGTGGTGGTTATGGTTATGGTGGTGATAATAATGATAAGGATAGTGATGATAAAATGATGATTGTAGGTAATGAGGATGATGAAAATGACTATGATGAAGATGAAAACAAATACGGTGATGAAGCTAACGATGATGACTCAAAGGAAAATGATTACAACAAAAAAATGAAAACAATAACAACGAAAAACAATGAAAATGATGGTGATGATGACAATTATGGATGATCACGATATAAATGTATACACCCATAGATACAAGAATGTAACCACTTGACACAAACCTCACAACATATGTATGATAATAAAGTAAATGTGAATGATGACACAATGATTCAAAATATTTTAGTGCTATGTTTACAAAGTTATGTTAGTGATCTCTGTTTAAGATATGGATTCATATTAAACATTTTATTTATGGTCGTTAAGGTTGAATTTGGTTGTTATAACTAAACACTTATGTGACACATGAACCATGCAACATTAACACTGAACACAACTCTAAAAATGATAAAGACATTACTAAGGAGACATGCACCACCATGAACACAACCATTGATAGTGTTTATGTTGGTAGTGGTGGTGGTCGTTGAGGTGTTGGTTTTGAGGTTGCTGGTTATAATAACGATGAGGATAATGATGATAAAAAATGATGATCATGATTATTAATGAAAATGAAAATGATATTAAGGATGACGACGATGAAAATAGAGATGGTAATGATGATCACAATGGCGATGGCGATGATGATGATTATGATGACGATGAGGGTGATGATTTATATAACAAAGATGATGTTAAAAATGATAACAATGATGCTGATGAACACGATAATCATAACTAGGATAAAAATGACCATGAAATGAGGATGTCATTGTGGTTGTGGTGAGGGTGGTGATAATAATGATGATAAAAATGATGATCATGATTATTGATGATGATAATGATGATGATGATGATGATGATGATGATGATGATGATGATGATGATGATGATGATGATGATGATGATGATGATGACAATGATCAACAATGGTGGTGATAGTGTTGACGATGACAATGATCAACAATGGTGGTGATGATCATGATGAAAATGATCAACAATGGTGGAGATCATAATGATGATGATGATGATGAGGACGATGAAAATAACGGTAAAAACAACGATGGGGATAACAATGATGATGTTCATGAGGAAAATTTGATGGAGATGATGATGAGAATGATAATATATTATTATGATAATAATGATAATGATGATGACAATTATCAATGATGGTGATGATGATAATGAAGAGGAAAATGATCAACCATGGTGGCGATGACAAAAATGACATCAATGATCGACGATGGTGGTGATGATAATGATGATGAAAATGATTGATGATGGTGGTGACAATCATGTCAATGACAATGATCAACAATGGTGATGATGATCTAATGATGATAAAATAGTTTTAAATTGATGATGGTGATGATAATGGCAATGACAAGGATCATTATGATGGTGGTGATGATCTAAATTAAAACTTCTGCTGAGGCAGATATGATATATGTGAATTTTCAAAATTGTCTAAAAATGTCTCACAAATTGCTATTGTTATACATAAACGTAGAAATGAGTGGAAGTAGCTATTGGAGAGGTTCATTGTAGGATATTTTTATTAGAATATATGATATTCCTCATCCGATGTTGGATGAAATATTGTAGAAACAACAAAAAAACTCGATCATGAATCGAAGCGCAGGTGAAATTTTCTTTGTGATATAATTTTAAAAATTTATGCATTAAAATAAGATGTGACGTCAAAGATGGTGAAATGTTCATTTATTAGGTCTTTATGACTCAGTATATTTGTGGTTAGGTTGTCAAGGAGATATATTATCAAGAAGTCTTATGTGAAATGGAATGGACATAACATGTCCAACAACATCAGGCTCATGTGAATTACGTGTTGGGATCCAAAGTGATGTACGTGAGAATTTAGAGAATAACATGAATGCATGCGATCAGAATTTACCCAGGAAAATGAATTATATGGATTCTTTTGCAAATGTGGATGGTGATGGCGGGAGGTCTGTGAACAAGGAGAATATGGAGTGTCATGCAACACATTTTTTAGGGAACAACAACATCCACTATCCCGGGGATGGTGAGCATGATATTGAGTTAGAACAGGACATTTGACATCGAAACATGCCTACGATAAGTGGTGTGAATAATTACCCAAATCAAAGTTACACATAGTTTTACTCATCATGTTATGGTTTACAATTGAATAGAATGCTCGAGTCCCATCGTGAGTTTTTGAAAAGGATTGATGTGCTGGAAGTTATTCAGATGTGTGGTATATGTAAAGAGTCATATCCTAGTATAGTTGTGACACTTTCGGTGGAAGGACCTATTTGAAAGAGATGCAAGTGCGAATGAGGTGGTCATCGATATTTAAAGTGGAATAATATAAATCCCGGGGATCGGTCAGAAGTGTTGCATGTATTGACGCAGGTGGAAGAAATGTTGATAGTGCGGGTGAATCCCATATTGCATGTAACTTATGCACGTGGTGGAAAATACAAAAATAGTGGACACACTATTTTCTTTCCTCAGGATGCATATTTTATTGCTAGACTACTTCCTCATCGAATAGAGGATGTGGATATTCTTATAGTGAAAAGACAGAACACTTGGAAGAGGGAGTATGAATGTATTGTTATTCACTCATGTGTATTGGATGCTTTGCGTTACAAAATTTGTAACGATAGGTATTACAAAGACATGGAGATAGATTACGCAGCATTAGAAGATCTCCCAGAAGTAGAGGGAGATGTATCAGAAAGAATCCATTGGGTGGAATATGAGATACAAGATGAGCACGTCGGGAGAGAAGGAACAATGGATATAGTTGTTGTCGAAGAAGAACAAGTACATTATTGTCCATCATCATTTACTTTAAGGCTTCCTAATCCATGAAGATAGATGGAGGAAGTCAAATTATTTTTTGAAAATATGGATTTGAGGTTGGTCGATGTTGTCGATTGGCCACTGATTGGGTCTTCAACAATCAATGAATACAACACATAGGGCATGTTATCCATGGCATTTATGACCCTCTTTCCTATGGGAGATGCTGAATGGTTGCATCCGAGGATTAGAATAGTACAATTTCATGATTATGTGAATCATTTTATAAGGTATCATGACAATAGGTTTGGAAGGCACCTGAGATTTAGATATTGTGCATATATTAGACAAATGTGGCACTGCAATCAAGCCACAACTTCTGTTTTTGTCAAGAAAAATTTGGAGGACAGTGTTCCCATGACTATTGACAACTTGCGTCATCACATTAATAATGCAATTGATTATAAGTTGGCATAACAGGTGATGTGTTTTGGAACAAAGCTTCCTGGGACTAGGTCTTACTGGTACTCGTGTCATAGTGAGCTGATGGATATGATTGTTCAGTTAGGTAGCCCGACTCTTTTTTTAATGCTTACCGCATCAGACACAAAGTGGTTTTATTTACACCACTCGATGCCTGGGGAACCTCCTTCAAATTCTTCAAGGACATATAGGTGGAGGATTGAGAATGTGATAGATTATCCTCATATAGTTACAGCTTACATGCACAAAATATTTGAGATATCTCATGAAGAGGTGATACAGAAACTAATTAGTGCAAAGGATTACTGGTACAAGTTTGTAGTTGTTTGTTTGATTGAAATTTTTTTAAATTTGTGCAGTGATCTTATCCATTTTCAATATTGTGAACAAATGGTTTTGTAAGCTGCATTTTTTTTGGCATGGTATTTGTAGGTTTGAGTGGCAACATCGAGGATCTACACATTTCCATGGATTCATGTGGGTTCCACTCAAAATGATAATACAAGGTACTGCCAGGATGGGAAAATCTTTCTTGATTATTTGCATTAAGAACGTCTTCATAAACAGTGTCATGACAGGTAAGACTCCTCTTCTTCTTTTGGCACTGACAGGAGTTTCTGATTTTGACATCTGTGCTATAACAGTGCATTCATCGCTGAGAATTCCATTGCGTGACATGAGATGTTTCAATAGACAGACGTTGGTTATATTTCAAGAGAAGATGAGACATTATAGATACATTCTTATTGATGAGATGAGTTTCGTGGGTCCAAAATTGTTGAAAAAAATTGATATTCACTTGTGAGAAGCATTCCCTTCGCACAAGAATGTCATATTTGGAGGTAGGTCTATTGTTGGGGATCTTTCCGAACTCCCCCCTATAAAGGACATACTGATGTATACAGGAAACACAGAGGGAAAAAAGTTATGGAGATCTTTTTCTCATGTCGTGACTCTTGCCACGATTTTTCGTCAAGAAGGTGATAGTGTGGTTCAGGTGAAGTGTTGAAACTTGCTATATAATTTGAGAAATGCAAATCCCATGATCAAAGATTGGGAGTTGTTGCTGTCCAGAACATATTCTTTCTTTGGTGTAGAGGAAATTTTGATGTTTGAATCTTCTAGACATTTTTTTTTACGAATGTGGAAGTGACGTTTCATAATAGGATCATGCTCAAGAAATTTAATGTTCCTATGGCACGAGTTATTACAACCCATGTGAGAAGGGTGACATATGGAGAAAGTGACGATGGCCAGTTAGAGAGTGAGTTGTTTCTTTGCAATGGTCAACATGTTATGTTGGTGTGCAATTTGTGGGTGTAGGTAGGTTTAGTTAATGGATCTCTTGGGAAAGTGAAGAACATAGTGTATTTCCCTGGGACGAAACCTCCAGATCTGCCAATATTTTTTGTAGTGGAGTTTCAGAATTACGTCAGTGTCCCATGGGATTTGAGTCACCCGAAATATTTACCAGTGCCTCCAGTATGAGGGTACGTCACAGACAAGTGCCTTTGAAGATGTTATGGGCTCTTACAATTCACAAATCATAGGGACTCACTCTCAACAAAGCAACGATCGACATAGGAAGTAGGGAGTGATAGGGGCTAACATTCATGGCGATATCAAGAGTGAAGTCTCTTGATGGATTACGCATATGTCCTCCTTTTTCTTATGAGCGTTATTCTAAGATGAAGGAAGGTGCATATGTTTCTATTAGGAAGGAAGAAGCTCGTCTACTCAAATGTGAAAAAACATCATCATGAATGACATTGATCGATCATCCTTGAATACTTAAATATGTTTCTTTTTTGATATGTTAATAGTTGTGTGTTTTTTGTAATTTTGTTCAGCGATATATGGTGATCAATTTTTCTAAACGTGAATCATTGAAAATATGCTGACGTTTGTTAATTACGTGTGATATACATTTTGATTTTTTATTTTCGTATTTATTTCCTCATATTTATAGTTAATGTTTGTATAAATTTAATTTATTTGATGCAATATGAGGAATTTTACATTTCATGGTGTCTCACAAACTCGTCAGTGCATCGTTATTAGTTGTGAGATTATATGCGACAAGATTTTTTATGGAAGGAAAATAAAAACATGTGAAATTAGAGAACTTGAAACTATGTTTCAATATTATTGTTGACCTTTCATAAGTTAACCAGGTTATTTTTGTTATAATTTGACATGCGTGACTTTGTATATTTAAATAGTAAGACTTTGAATACATTGGTAGTGTGAACTATAATATGATAATAATTTATGAAATTTAAAAAATTAAAATTTAAAAAGTACCTTTCAAGAACCACATAATGATCAGAGATGGTGGTGATGTTATGATGACAATGAACTAATGATCAGCGATGGGTGGTGAAAAAATGTTAATGACGATGACAATGAATAATGATAGTTGTTATAAATGAAAAATTAACAATGATGTGACAATGATGATGACAATGATCAACGATGGTGGAAATGATGATGATAATGAAAATGAAATGGGATGATCGACGATGGTGATAACAATGATGATGATGGTGATGATAACATTGACATTGATGATGATGGCGATGACGATGATGACGAAAAATGATCGATGATGGTGGTGATGATAATGACGATGATTGGCGATGGTGGTGGTGATGATGACAACAATTACAATGATGATGACGATGATGATGATGACGATTAAATGACGGAATGATGATGACGATGATTTTGATGACGATGATGATGACTGATGATGATGATGATTACGAAAATAACGATGATGATGACGATGATGATGACAATGACGATGACGATGATGATGATGATGACGATGACGATGACGATGGTGATGATGATGACGATGACGATGATGATGACGATGACGATGACGATGGTGATGATGATGACGATGACGATGATGATGACGATGACGATGGTGATGATGATGGACGATGACGATGATCGATGATGGTGATGATGATGATGATGACGATGACAATGATGATGACGATGACGATGGTGATGATCGATGACGATGACAATGATGATGACGATGGTGATGACGATGACGATGACGATGACAATAATGACGATGACAATGATGATGACAATGACGATCACGATGACAATGATGATGTATGAAATGACGATGACAATGATGATGATGATGATGATGATGACGATGACGATTGACGATGATGAATATGATGACAATGATGATGACGATGATGATGATTGGATGAGGATGAGGATGATGATGATGATGAAAATGATCAACGGTGGTGATGATGATAGATGAGGATGACGATGATGAATGACGATGAGTGATGATAATGAAGAATAATTGTGGTATTTATGTTCAAATCTGATGATTTTCCATAAGATTGGATTGTTTTCCTCAATGAGGTTTAGATCTATTGGCAATGTCCTAATCAGACAATGATCAACTCTTGTGGTGATGACTTAATGGTGTGCGAAATTTTATTTTATGTATAATGGGGGGATGGGATACATGGGAATTTATACTCAATCCCATTGATATTATGATAATAATATAAATATTTTTATGATCCTTCAGCTTAATAACTTATGATATCAACATGGTAGATCAGGGTCCTGATGACAATGGATCACCATTTGCGTGATCTTTCATGTCCTCGTAAACTAGGTTTTTAATAGAATAGGAGTATCAACTAGGATTGTGGATGATTATGATCATAATAATATACATATATGAATTTTAAAGTACTATGTTAATAACTTAGACGATAATAATGATGATGATGATGTTAAAATATTAATGCTATCATACTTTCAGATTTGAACATTAAATCATGGACCATGGATCCCAAGTGCATGACTTCAAACACATTTCGTAAATGTTAATAGTACATACTTAAATTTAAACCATAAACACTAACCTTAAATAATAGTCGATCAGTGTGAGTAACGATGACAACAATGATCAATGATGGTGGTGATGATCACGATGATGACAATGATCAATGATGGCGGTGATGATAAAGACGATGACAGTAATTATGATGACAATGATGATGATGATGTTAAAATATTAATGTTATCATACTTTCAGATTTGAACATTAAATCATGGACCATGGATCCCAAGTGTGTGACTCTGAACACATTTCATAAATGTTTAATAGTACATACTTAAATTTAAACCATAAACACTAACCTTAAATAATAGTCGATCAGATGTGAGTAACGATGACAATTAAAGCATATTATAAACCGATTGACAATGACGATGACAAATGATGATTTGATGATGAAAATTGAAAAAAAAAAAATGATGATAACGATGACACTAATGATTATAATATGATAATTTAGTTTTTGATAATTTTTAATTTTTAGTAATTAATTTAATTTTATACTTTTATTAATATTTACCTTTAAATAATTTTAAATTTTTATTATTTTTTTTAGTCATTGTGAATTTTTTTATTTTTAGTAATTTGTAATATTCTATTATTTTTAAATTTGAATTATTTGTAAATTTATATTTTTTTTTAATTAATTTTAATAAATGTAAATTTAATTTTTTTATAATTTTTATTCATTTTTTAGTTTTTAATTAATTTAAATTTTTTTATCCATTTTTTATTTTTAAATTTTTCTAATTTTTATTTTAATAATTATTTTATTGATTTTTAATTTTTGTTTTTAATTTAAATTTTTAATGATTTTTTAATTTTTAAAAATTTTCTAATATTTTATTAATAATTAATTTTCATTAAAGACAATAATTTTAAATTAATATTTTTTATTAATTTAAAGACAATAATTTTAAATTAATATTTATTAATTTTAAAGACAATTTTTTTAATTAATATTTATTAATTTAAATTTTTATTTTTATTTTTTTTATTTCTAATTTTTTTTAATTTGAATTTTTTAATTTTTATAATATTTAAAATTTAATAATTTTATTCTAAATTTAAATTCTCAATTTTTTCTCTTTTATTAATTTAATCATTATTTTATTTATTATTTTTTAATGTATATTTTTTCTTAGATTTAATGTTTATTAATTTTAATAAACATTAATAAATAGGCCTATCGGACTGTTCATATCACCAAAGGTGATATTGCTAGTTATAATAACAACATCAGGTGTTCCCTTTTATAGCCAAGTG
This sequence comes from Taxus chinensis, assembly GCA_019776745.2. Taxonomy (NCBI): domain Eukaryota; kingdom Viridiplantae; phylum Streptophyta; class Pinopsida; order Cupressales; family Taxaceae; genus Taxus; species Taxus chinensis. Next base: position 265,342,931 of record CM034146.1, on the reverse strand, counting down.
TTTGACTTCTGACACGACAATAGTAAATTAATGGTTCACATTTTTTGTTGAGTACATGCTTCGAAGCACGGACGTTATCGAACCGTGAGTTTCTCATTTAATGTTTGTTGAGTACTTCAAACACGTGAAACTAGGCTTTTCTTCCTTGACTAACAGATCTTAAAGATGAACAAATTGCGGTCCTTTGATAAGTTTGAGAGATGAATCATGATATTGATGCCTGGTAGATTTGATAGACACATTTATAACCATCCACGGTGTCCCTAAAGTGGCGGTGTCGATGTCCACAAATCTGAATTCGTTGAGGAGAAGCATGTCGTTGGTATTCGAGGACATTAACGCGTACAAGAATGCTTCCTCCTCTGCGGGAAACAGATCACGGCCCTTCCCAAATTGGAAATGCCTAGTTATATTAGGTAGCTACATTCATGGAATCATTTCGATTACCATTTACCTACACACGCATTCATTTTTTTTCCAAGTAATGGAATTATGGGGTTTTGTTTTATGTTTGGTAAACCAAAGGCCTCCAGCTCAACTTTTCCCTCTACGGAAGGGGTGAATCCCCAAATCTGTGGCAATCACAATAGGATATACACAATCCAGTCTGTTCCGCCTCATCCGCCTCTTGATCCACCTGTGATTAATGGACCTTTCCTTGTGGTCCACATTTTATAGAAGCTTTGTACATAAGTTTTAAACATTATTACATTGCAATTACCTTCTCAATCCGTCGGTTGTAACCATAGCTCTTTGAAACAGAAATACAATAGGCTTAATCAAATTAATATTAAGATGAAGACGACTTTAATAACATCTTGCATGTTACTTACGCATTGAAATTTGTTTAATCAAAGAGCTCAATCAATGGGTGAAATTAGGACTAAGCAGATTGGCATAAATATGATGATGCGTTTTACAATTTTTAATTATATAACTATATAATTGAATTTGGATTTATATATTAGTTTAATTTAAAAGAGATTTAAAAATATTTCTTATTTGTATAATAACATTTTAAATTAATATATAATAATAAATAGATTACAATTAGGTAGCTACCTTCATCGAATCATTTCAATTACCATTTACCTACACACGTATTCATATTTTTCTTTTCTCAGACAACCTCTACAAATTCGCCAATGTTTATCCGTCTGAAATACACTTTCATTTTCTATGGTGTTTGGTGCATTATTTTCTCTATTAAGTGGGTTTTATGTAAAGATTGAATAGGAACCGAATTTATGACATGTTTGTAGATAAGGCGAGCTTCTCCCTTTTTTATTTTAAAAATATTGCATGCTTGCTCCTATTAGTTTTATGTTTCCTTTTGAAATTGTCAGAGATATACTTACAACCCTGCAACTACCTTTCCACTCTTTGTTCCCTATTTTACAAAGGATTTTTCAACTTTTAGTGAAAATGAATATGATATATATTGGAACATTGAATATCTTTTTTATTATATGTTTTCTCGTTATAATCATCATCAACATTTATTTAGTATGCATGGAGAAGAGTAAAGAAATAAATGTTCTCTCCTAAGATCTTTTATTCGTAGACAGACAAAAAAATCCGCTCTTTAACTGTCATAAAACCCAAAAAATATCCTTTGTTTGCTTCCGGTAAGCACAAAAATATGAAATTTGATTCTGCCGCTACTAGAAAATACCAAAATAAATGAATACATCTGCCAATATATCTCTTGAATATAATCATGAATGAAAAAATTGAGATATAAGTAGACATTATATGTACATACACAATTACAAGCAATGGATGAAATTACGGACTAGCGATTTATAAGCATTTTCACTTGTTACGCTGATAGATGTTCCATTCTATTAGATGCAAGGCTGGTTGTTGCTGACACCTGTCAAAAATTAAACATCTAAGACTAATTATTACGAAATGTAATCATACCAATGCCTATTTTTTGTAGGCACTACATATTTCCTTGGTGGAACTTATGATGAGGACATGCGACAATGCACGATTTAAGGAGATTTAAACAACTAGCACAAGTGTTGGGCAGTGAATAGTGTAGGGGGCCTGCAACAATATATGCATCATGTTGTGCTCTAACATAACATAAGTTAGGTCACTAGAGCAGCTGACGAGGCAAGTTGTGTGTCGAACAAGAAACCAGGGTTGTGGGAAAGGGAGGCAGTGTCGTTTCGATGGGCATAAAGAGACTCAACCTTGACCTCTGAACACAGTCCAGGATAGTGTCATAAGCCACCATGAGCATGCAAAATGAGGACTGTTAATTCTAAGCAAAAAACATTGCATGAGGCATAAATTAAAAGTTTGCAGGCATAAATGTAGTTCCAAATTAAAATATTCAATTGCGTTCATTCGTGACTTTTTTAACTGATTTGATTTGATTTCAGCGTGTCTTTAGAAGTGGTGTTCTCACATTCCCTTTTAATTCTTCCTAAAACATTTATTTACTTTCCTTTTTTTTTCATTATATTTATTTTCTTATTCAAACCTTGATTCCCCTATCGGCATTTCCATTGCACCTTTTAGGTACGATTGGTAGTCTATTTATAAATGGTATAAAATAATTTATATGAAATTATAACAAATTATTAAAAATATAATTAATTCAAAAAGTGAGTGTTCAATGTATGATTTTATAAAAGATATAAAATAACTCTATAGAGAACGGGGGTCATATTTTCTAGTATAACAATGATTATAACTTGAAAAGTAAATATTTTGAAGATCATAAGTATAACAGCGGTCCATCCTTATATTGTTTATTTTGGTTTTTAGCGGATTCCGTAATTTTTACGATTGAGGATGTTTTTATAAATATTCCACGTGTCACATATGCCCTCGTTACTCATATTTTGATAATCCTGAGCGATGGTTTCGTTTGTAGTTAAAATTTTCATATCCTCGTTGAAGACTATTTACAAGATGGATAGAATGGCAACAATATATTTAAATATTAATGTGCATTGGCAGAGCATTATCTAAAGGGAAAATGTTATCTATGCCACTAATGTCATTAATGTCAGTTCTGATAATAATTTATCTACAAAACATGCTTGATGTGAAGTTAGTGACAGGAAAAATTGTAGGATGCAAACTTTTCCTTATATGTAATAATCTCATATATTTTTAATAGATTAATATTAACAATATAATAGTGCAAATGTTTCAAATAGTTCTTGAAACTTCACTTTTTATTCCTTGTGGATCAAATTTTATAAAAGGGCATCGTTTACGCATCAAATCTTAAAAGTGTTTCCCAAAAAAAAAAAAGATATCTGGTTTATATTTCTCATTATTTTTTCCTCAAAAATCATGACCCATTTGATAAGTTCATTCAAAATATTTTGTTTAGAAATATAGAGTTTCTATGTAATATTAAAAGTTTTCATTCTGAAACCTTCCTCAACCCTTACCCTAGGCATAACATTTCTCATGGTGCAGGTGATGGCGACGCAGGAAAATCTTGCAAAAATCCTTTGTCCTCAAAATCTTCTGCTTTCCCTATCTGTGTAGGAGACAAGGAGAGCAATTCAGTGAAGTCTTTGGATAATGTTGGTTTGTTCAAGGCTTTTCCTAAGGTCGGTGTGGATGGCCTGGCCCTCATTGACCAACAGTATTTTGATGGTGGAGGCTATGAAGGAAGAACCGACATGCGTTGTGATAGGGGATCCTTCCCTATTCGACCTACTGGCCATGCTGGTGGTGGCTTCCATGCTTCAGGCATATATTCTCCTACAGGCAGCGGGGACCCTACTATAAATGATGAAGATCATGCTACAAACGACAACCATGGTTCCCTAGTCGGAAGGAAGAATAACAATATAGAAACGGGTTTTTTGTCTCCTGCTTGTCTGCGACCCTTCTATATACCTTCCAGATGGTCTCTCGAGGTTCCAAAATTCTTGTGGGAGGTGGTTTAAAGTCTAAAAGAAATGCGACCACTAGGGTTTGTCGACACTAAAATTTTCCTCCGTAATTTCTATTTCATTAATGTATGTATTAGGAATAGGATGTTGTTAAGTATAATTAGTAGTAGCATCCGATAGAAGATAACGGCGTTGCCAGTACGACACCGCCAATAATGTATAGTACGGAAATAGTCAAAAGTACAATAGGAATGTTGTGGTAAAAAGTAAATAGTTGTCATAAGTGGTCCAGTAATGTTAAAATGTCAAAGTTGGGGTAAGTAGAGAAGTAGGGTCTACATGATTAGGAATTAGAAATATTATATTGGTAATAAGGACAAGGAGTGAGGTCATAAATATTTTGTGTATTTTATTTGTAAAAAGTCTAAAAATGTGGAACCCATGTGAAATGATAAGGTTTATCTTATCTTAAAAGATAAGCTTACGTGTACAGATAAGAGTTAAGGTATGGAATATGATTCGTCAGAGTGGATTTCTTATCCTATCTTACAGATAAGATGGATAAGCCTGGAAGTTCTAAATAAAGAGGCCACCCCCCTCATTTAGCATAGAAGGAAGTAGTGAGAAATATTGTATGAAGTGTGTAAAGGAAGCCATCAGTTTAAAGGTGTGTTGAAGAAGCCATTAAGAGGTGTAATTGTAAAATTTCTCCCATAGTATTGGTGGAAGGAAAGTGAAGTCAATAACACTTGAAGTACCTCATGGGTGAGATTGTAACAATTTCATGTTAATATTATAATTTACTCTGATATTTCAGATTTATCATCATTCCTTCTTATCATAGTCGATGGTATTCTTGTGTTATGTTTGTTGTTGTGTTTCCAGATTACATCCACCAAACTAAAGGCTGTGCATTAGTAAATAATCATAGCACGAGGAGTTCCCGGTGAAGAATTATCATAGTGTCGGATTGGTGATGACATTTTGGTTTCGTTGCCGGGACCATTCCTCGTTGGTGGATTTTCTGGAAAGATATTCCTACTTAGTCAAAAATCAATTGGAGGGTAACCTTGTTTTTACTGTGCATAGTAGTTACCATCGTAAAGTCATTTTTGCCATGAATAGTATTTACCGCAGTAAAGTCACTTTTTACCGTGAATAGTATTTACCAAAGTAACTTCATTTTTTACTGTGAATAGTGTTTTCCACAGTAAAGTCAGTTTTTACCGCAGTAAGTCAAGTTTTACCATAGTTTACCGTGGTCATTTCTATTTTCTATTATAGGGATTTCAATTATTTATGCACATAAGTCTTGTTGATTATACTTGTGGGTTGGTATTTCACTGTGGTTACTTTTGAAAATGGGGAAAATTCATATTTTTTCAACCCAATCTAATAAAGATGCTTCCTCTTTCATTCAAGAGTTTAAACGATCTTGTATTTGTAATGGCCTTATAAGAAGGGAACAATGGACTGCATTTTTTCCTACCTTTTTGGATGGTTCAGCCCTTAGGTGGTTTGAAACACTAGTTGATAATGTGAAAAACTCATGGGATTTATTAACTGAAATTTTTCTTGAAGAATTTGATGAACAACAGAGATATGCATATCTCATGATCGATATCACAAAGCTATCCCAAGGAGAGAAGGAGAAGATAAGGGATTATCATGCTTGTGTTCTAGAGCTAAGGAGGAAGCTCGATGCCCAGATCCGGAAGGAAGGATTAGCGGATGGGTTGATGAATGGCGTTGATAATCTCCTATGTAAGCACTTCATTCTTGGGATGAAGCCAGAGATCAGACAACGAGTGAAGTATGACCGCCCAGCTACCATTGAACAAGCAAAGGAGATTGCAAGAAGGCAAGAAGAAAGCATGGAAGAGGAGCCCAAAGAAATTGTTGCTAAAGTAGAGCCTACACCAACACCTTTGGTTCAGAATCCACAACCACTCCCGGTGAGCACAAATATTTCTCCTAGTACATCTACTGAGTATGAAGATCTGCTCAAGAAGATGGGACAATTAACTATTAATCTTCTTCAAGGAAAAGAATTTAGTTCTCAGGGAGGAGATAGAGGTCCAAAAAGAAATATTTCTGAAGTTGTCTGTTATGGTTGTTATAAAAAGGGTCATTATAAGTATAATTCTCCAGAGAGAGCTTCTACATCTGGTACAAGAGATAATGATAAAGGAAAAGCACCTGTGAATTCTTTTGATGTAGTAGATAAGAGTATAAATAATGAAGTAGATGTGTTTGTAACAAAAAGAAAGAAAGAAAAAGATAATCAAGATGGAAATGATCCTAAGAAGATGAAAGGAGAAACTAGTAAGAAACATAGGAGAAGAAATTTGGGTGTGCAGGATTTTCTGATTTCACAGGGGCAAGGACCATACTCCATCTTGGAAGATCTGTCAAAAAGGCCTGCAAATATTACATATGGTCAACTCTTGGCTATGTCTTCTGAGAAGAGGCGGGAGCTATGCGAGGTGGACTCAATGCTCGAAGAAGGAAGGAGGTTGAGGTCCCTGTTTTGGAGGTAGAGGCAGATCCCTATGCTCCACAAGCTGAGGTATTATGTAATGGTATTTCAATTCATGATGTCTTAGTTGATGGAGGTGCTGCAGTTAATGTAATGACCGAGTCTGTAATGAATATGTTGGGTTTAAAAATTGATCGCCCTTCAACACTTATATTAAGGTAATTAAATAAGGGAAAAACTAAACCAGAAGGTGTAGTTTCAAATGTGGCAATATCTGTTATGGGTGTTGTATGTGTGGTAGACTTTCAGGTGATGAAAAATGGTACTGTTGCGTACCCAATGTTGCTGGGAAGACCATGGCTAAGGAGAGTTCATGCAAGAAACTACTGGAATGAAGGCTTCATGACACTTGGACGTGGTAGAGAGAGGGTGAAGATAAACGTGATCCCTCGACATCATAAGGCAGAACCTGTGGGTTCAAGTGATGAAACTGATGATTGGACATCCTCTGATTACTCTAGTACCAGTGAAGTGGACACTAAAGATGAAGAAAGTGAGGTTGATGTTTCTGTCATGGATATTCTTCCAGTCACACCGACTCGTGACCCCATAAAATTATCTGAAGAATAAGTTGATGATCGTCTCCAACAAATAAAGATTGGTGATGATGTGATGAAGAGTGAAAAGGAATCCTACCTTCAGTTCTTTCGAAGGTACATACACATATTCACTTTTGATTACAAGGAACTCCGTCAAGTAAGTTGGGTAGAACATTCTATTGAACTGGTAGATGGTGCTAAGCCCATAAAGCAAACGCCATATAGAATGAATCCTAATTTTTCCAAGACTGTAAAAGAAGAAATAAATAAGTTGCTTGATGCAGGATTCATATTTGTTGTGGAGAATTCAGAATTGGTTTCTCCCATTGTGATCTCAATAAAAAAGAATGGGAAGCTACACATTTGTGTTGATTACAGGAAGCTCAATAAGGCAACAACGAAGGATCATTACCCTCTTCCATTTTCAGATCAGATCTTGGACGAAGTAGCTGGCCAGGAGTGCTATAGTTTTGCTGATGGATATAGCGGCTACAACCAAGTTCGTATAGCAGAGAAAGATCAGCTGAAGACCACGTTCACCACTCCTTGGGGAACGTTTTCTTATAGAGTTATGCCTTTTGGGTTGTGTAATGCTCCGGAAACATTCCAGTGTTTGATGAATAGGGTGTTCGAACCCTACATTGGGACCTTCATCAAAGTATTTCTGGATGATTTTTGCATCTATGGGAGCAAGTTGGACCACCTACACCAAATGGAGACAACATTTCAAAGGTTAGATGAAGCACAAGCCTCACTAAACCCTACAAAGTGTGTCTTTGGATGTTCTAAAGGTGTTTTGTTAGGGCATGTTGTATCTAAAGATGGTATTGGTACTGATCCTGATAAAGTTTCAAAAATTAAAGATTTATCATTTCCTATGAATAGAAGTAAATTTAGATCATTTTTAGGCCATGTGGGTTACTATAGAAGGTTCATCAAGAATTTCTCAAATATTGCACAACCACTAACTCAATTCTTGAAGAAGGATGTTACTTATGAACCAGGAAATAAGGCGCATGAAGCTTTTGGACAACTGAAGGAAGCCCTGGTGTCTTCACCTGTTTTAAAGAATCCAGATTGGAGCAAGCCATTCATTGTGTACACTGATGCCTCAGATGCAGCACTAGGAAGTACTTTGAGCCAAAAGGATGAAAATGGGAATGAACATCCAATTTACTTTGGGAGCAGACAAATGAGTAGTGCTGAGGTAAATTATACTGTAACTGAAAAAGAGGCTCTGGCTATCATTTTTGATGTAAAGAAGTTTAGAAATTACTTGCTAGGGTAGAAATTTATAGTTGTAACAGATCATCAGGCTCTAAAATATATTGTCAATTAGCCTAACCCATCAGGGAGGATAGCAAGATGGATAATTTTGAGCTACAAGAATTTGAATTTGATATTATAGATAGCCCAGGAAAGAAGCATGTCAATGCAGATGCAGTCTCTCGAGCCTATGATGGTATAGGATCATCTTGTGATGATGATGATTTCCCCGATGCAGCATTGTTATCCCTTGACACAATCCCTAGTGAATACATAGATATTTGGAATTATCTGAATGAATTCAAGTTTCCTGATGGTGCCAATGCAAAGACTAAGAGAAAGATTACTCAAGTCAGTTGTCCATATTCTATTCTGCATGGAGTATTATTTTGAATAGGACCTGATGGACAGTACAAGAGGGCAGTTGGACGTGATCAAGGGAAGGAGCTACTAGAAGAATTCCACAATGGTACATGTGGAGGGCACTTCTCTGGACAACTTACAGCAAGAAGGATCTTGGATGCAGGTTATCACTGGCCCACTCTTTTTAAATATTGTTATAATTATTGTAAGACATGTGATATTTGTCAAACACATGGTAACCGTAAAACTTCATCAGCTCCATTATGCCCTATTCTTCCACTTGGTCCCTTTGAAAAGTGGGGAATAGACATTGTAGGTCCACTTCCAACTACATCACACCAAAATAAGTATATTGTAGTTGCCACAGATTATTTAACCAAGTGGGTTGAAGCTAGACCATTGGAAACAGCTTCCATGGATGAAGTGGCAAGGTTCATATATGAACGCATTGTCACCAGATTTGGTTGTCCATTAGAAAATGTAACAGATCAAGGAATCCACTTCATTAATGAGGTGGTAGAAGCCCTAGTCAATAAGTTTTCTATTAAGCACAGGAAGGCAACAACATACAATCCAAGCACAAATGGACAGGTGGAACGAACAAATTTTGTGTTGTGTCAAATTCTAGCAAAAGATGCAGCCTTGCAGGTACATAAATGGGATAAAAGGATTCATGCAGCATTGTGGGCATATAAGGCAACATCAAAGTCAGCAACAGGATACTCCCCATTTCAGTTGGCTTATGGCATTGATCTAGTTCTTCCTATTGAGTTTGATATTCCCACGGTCAGAGTAATGGAAAATGAAAGAATGGATGAAAGTGATTCAGTAAAAGAAAGGTTGGTATAACTTCATTTGCTAGAGGAAATGAGGGAAATAGCTAAGGATACAAGCTATAAGAAGAAAATGAAGCAGAAGGAATACTTTGATCAAAAGATCCGGTGGTCTCCATTTCATGTGAATGACTTGGTCCTAGTATATGATTCCAGATACAAAAAAAGAAGACAGAGAAAATTTCTTCCAAAATGGATGGGGCCCTACAAAATAGTAGTTGTGCATGAAAATGGTACGTACCGACTGGAGGAATTGGATGGCACTCCCATTACGAAATGGGTCAACCACGACAAGTTGAAGATTTTCCAAGCACCAGAATAGTCTACTCCAAGGACGGAGTAGAAGCTAGGAAGGGGGAAGATGTCGACACTAAAATTTTCCTCCATAATTTCTATTTCATTAATGTATGTATTAGGAATAGGATGTTGTTAAGTATAATTAGTAGTAGCGTTTGATAGAAGATAACGGCACCGTCAGTATGGTGTCGCCAATAATGTGGAGTACGGTAATAGTCAAAGTACAATATGAATGTTGTAAAAAGTAAATATTTGTCGTAAGTGGTCCGGTAATGTTAAAATGTCAAAGTTTGGGTAATTAGAGAAGTAGGGTCTACATGATTAGGAATTAGAAATATTATATTGGTAATAAGGACAAGGAGTGAGGTCATAAATATTTTGTGTATTTTATTTGTAAAAAGTCTAAAAATTTGGAACCCATGTAAAATGATAAGGTTTATCTTATCTTAAGAGAAAAGCTTACATGTACAGATAAGAGTTAAGGTATGGAATATGATTCGTCAGAGTGGATTTCTTATCCTATCTTAGAGATAGGATGGATAATCCTGGAAGTTCTATAAATAGAGAGGCCACCCCCCTCATTTAGCATAGAAAGAAGTAGTGAGAAATATTGTAGGAAGTGTGCAAAGAAAGCCATCAGTTAAAGGTGTGTTGAAGAAGCCATCGAGAGGTGTAATTGTAAAGTTTCTCCCATAGTCTTGTTGAAGTACCTCATGGGTGAGATTGTAACAATTTCATGTTAATATAATAATTTACTTTGATATTTCAGATTTGTCATCATTCTATCTTATCATAGTCGATGGTATTCTTGTGTTCGGTTGTTGTTTTGTTTCCAGATTACATCCACAAAACTAAAGGCTGTGCATTAGTAAATAATCATAGCATGAGGAGTTCCCGGTGAAGAATTATCATAGTGCCAGATTTGTGATGACAGAACCCTAAATACTAAATATAAACCCTCATCACTATATGGTTTAATAGAAACATAGAAACCTTAATAACATGATGAATACACCATAAAAAATATTTCATCTACTTAATCAGTAATATGATATTTGGAACATTAAATCATGGACTATGAATCTGAAGTGCATGACCTTGAACACATTTTGTAAATGTTAATATTATATACTTAACTTTAAACCATAAACACTAACCTTAAATAATAGTGGATCATTCTAAGTAACGATGATAGTTAAAGCATATTAAAAACCAAATTCCCCAAATACTCTATGATAACCTAAACTGATTGACGATGACGATGACGATTGACAATGATGAAAACAATGATGATGATGATGATGATGATGATAACAAAGGTGAAACAATGATGGTGATGATAACGATGACAATAATGAAAATGATGATGAGAGGGATGATGATGATGATGACCATGAAAACCATGCAAATGATGATGGTGACAATGATGCCACTATTGATTATAACGAATATGAGAAAAGTGTGGATGAAGACGATGATGAAAATGGAAAGACCATGATAATAAAAATGACATTGATGATGATAATATGTCATATTTTTAGGACATAGAAAACTTAAATGATGACACAATGCTTTGAACGATCTTAGTGTTGTGTTTACAAAGTTACATTGGTGATCTCTGTTTTAGATATGGATTTGGACTAAAAAGAATTTATGATTGCTAGGGTTGAATTTGGTTGTTGAACGTGAACACTTATGTGACATAGTGGACTATGAGACATTAACACTGAACAAAACTCTAAAAGTGATGAAGAAAAAACTAAGGAGAAATGGACCACCATGAGCACAACCATTGATAGTTTTGACAGTGGTGGTGGTGGTTATGGTTATGGTGGTGATAATAATGATAAGGATAGTGATGATAAAATGATGATTGTAGGTAATGAGGATGATGAAAATGACTATGATGAAGCTAACGATGATGACTCAAAGGAAAATGATTACAACAAAAAAATGAAAACAATAACAACGAAAACAATGAAAATGATGGTGATGATGACAATTATGGATGATCATGATATAAATGTATACACCCATAGATACAAGAATGTAACCACTTGACACAAACCTCACAACATATGTATGATAATAAAGTAAATGTGAATGATGACACAATGATTCAAAATATTTTAGTGCTATGTTTACAAAGTTATGTTAGTGATCTTTGTTTAAGATATGGATTCATATTAAACATTTTATGTATGGTCGTTAAGGTTGAATTTGGTTTTTATAACTAAACACTTATGTGACACATGAACCATGCAACATTAACACTGAACACAACTCTAAAAATGATAAATACATTACTAAGGAGACATACACCACCATGAACACAACCATTGATAGTGTTTATGTTGGTAGTGGTGGTGGTCGTTGAGGTGTTGGTTTTGAGGTTGCTGGTTATAATAACGATGAGGATAATGATGATAAAAAATGATGATCATGATTATTAACGAAAATGAAAATGATATTAAGGATGACGACGATGAAAATAGAGATGGTAATGATGATCACAATGGCGATGGCGATGATGATCATTATGATGATGATGAGGGTGATGATTTATATAACAAAGATGATGTTAAAAATGATAACAATGATGCTGATGAACACGATAATCATAACTAGGATAAAAATGACCATGAAATGAGGATTTCATTGTGGTTGTGGTGAGGGTGGTGATAATAATGATGATAAAATTGATGATCATGATTATTGATGATGATAATGATGATGATGATGATGATGATGATGACAATGATCAACAATGGTGGTGATGATCATGATGAAAATGATCAACAATGGTGGAGATCATAATAATGATGATGATGATGATGATGATGATGAGGACGATGAAAATAACGATAAAAACAACGATGAGGATAACAATGATGATGTTCATGAGGAAAATTTGATGGAGATGATGATGAGAATGATAATATATTATTATGATAATAATGATAATGATGATGACAATTATCAATGATGGTGACGATGATAATGACAAGGAAAATGATCAACCATGGTGGCAATGACAAAAATGACATCAATGATCGATGATGGTGGTGATGATAATGATGATGAAAATTATTGATGATGGTGGTGACAATCATGTCAATGACAATGATCAACAATGGTGATGATGATCTAATGATGATAAAATAGCTTTAAATTGATGATGGTGATGATAATGGCAATGACAAGGATCATTATGATGGTGGTGATGATCTAAATTAAAACTGCTGCTGAGGTAGATATGATATATGTGAATTTTCAAAATTTTCTAAAAATGTCTCACAAATTACTATTGTTATACATAAATGTAGAAATGAGTGGAAGTAGCTATTGGAGAGGTTCATTGTAGGATATTTCTATTAGAATATATGATATTCCTCATTCGATGTTGGATGAAATATTGCAGAAACAACAAAACAACTCGATCATGAATCGAAGTGCAGGTGAAATTTTCTTTGTGATATAATTTTAAAAATTTATGCATTAAAATAAGATGCGACGTCAAAGATGGTGAAATGCTCATTTATTAGGTCTTTATGACTCAGTATATTTGTGGTTAGGTTGTCAAGGAGATATATTATCAAGAAGTCTTATGCAAAATGGAATGGACATAACATGTCCAACAACATCAGGCTCATGTGAATTACGTGTTGGGATCCAAAGTGATGTACGTGAGAATTTAGAGAATAACATGAATTCCTGTGATCAGAATTTACCCAGGAAAATGAATTATATGGATTCTTTTGCAAATGTGGATGGTGATGGCGGGAGGTCTATGAACAGGGAGAATATGGAGTGTCATGCAACACATTTTTTAGGGAACAACAACATCCACTATCCCAGGGATGGTGAGCATGATATTGAGTTAGAACAGGACATTTGACATCAAAACATGCCTACGATAAGTGGTGTGAATAATTACCCAAATCAAAGTTACACATAGTCTTACTCATCACGTTATGGTGTACAATTGCATAGAATGCTCGAGTCCCATCGTGAGTTTTTGAAAAGGATTGATGTGCTAGAAGTTATTCAGATGTGTGGTATATGTAAAGAGTCATATCCTAGTATAGTTGTGACACTTTCGGTGGAAGGACCTATTTGCAAGAGATGCAAGTGGAAATGAGGTGGTCATCGATATTCAAAGTGGAATAATATAAATCCCAGGGATCAGCCAGAAGTGTTGCATGTATTGACGTAGGTGGAAGAAATGTTGATAGCGCGGGTGAATCCCATATTGCATGCAACTCATGGACGTGGTGGCCAGTAAAAATATAGTGGACACACTATTTTCTTTCCCTAGGATGTATCTTCTATTGCTAGACTACTTCCTCATCGAATAGAGGATGTGGATATTCTTATAGTGAAAAGACAGAACACTTGGAAGAGGGAGTATGAATGTATTGTTATTCACTCATGTGTATTGGATGCTTTGCGTTAAAAAATTTGTAACGATAGGTATTACAAAGACATGGAGATAGATTACGCAGCATTAGAAGATCTCCCAGAAGTAGAGGGAGATGTATCAGAAAGAATCCATTGGGTGGAATCTAAGATACAAGATGAGCATGTCGGGAGAGAAGGAACAATGGATATAGTTGTTGTCGAAGAAGAACAAGTACATTATTGTCCATCATCATTTGCTTTAAGGCTTCCTAATCCATGAAGGGAGATGGAGGAAGTCAAATTATTTGTTGAAAATACGGATTTGAGGTTGGTCGATGTTGTCGATTGGCCACTGATTGGGTCTTCAACAATGAATGAATATAACATAGAGGGCATGTTATCCATGGAATTTATGACCCTCTTTCCTATGGGAGATGCTGAATGGTTGCATCTGAGGATTAGAACAGTACAATTTCATGATTATGTGAAGCATTTTACAAGGTATCATGACAATAGGTTTGGAAGGCACCTGAGATTTAGATATTGTGCATATATTAGACAAATGTGGCACTGCAATCAAGCCACAACTTCTGTTTTTGTCAAGAAAAATTTGGAGGACAGTGTTCCCACGACTATTGAAGACTTGTGTCGTCACATTAATAATGTAACTGATGATAAGTTAGCAAAACAGGTGATGTGTTTTGGAACAAAGCTTCATGGGACTAGGTCTTACTGGTACTTGTGTCATAGTGAGCTGATGGATATGATTGTTCAGTTAGGTAGCCCGACTCTTTTTTTTATGCTTACCACATCAGACACAGGTTTTATTTACACCGCTTGATGCTTGGGGAACCTCCTTCAAATTCTTCAAGGACGTATAGGTGGAGGATTGAGAATGTGATAGATTATCCTCATATAGTTACGGCTTACATGCAAAAAATATTTGAGATATCTCATGAAGAGGTGATACAAAAACTAATTAGTGCAAAGGATTACTGGTACAAGTTTGTAGTTGTCTGTTTGATTGAATTTTTTTTTAATTTGTGTAGTGATCTTATCCATTTTCAATATTGTGAACAAATGGTTTTGTAAGACGCATTTTTTTTGGCATGGTATTTGTAGGTTTGAGTGGCAACATCGAGCATCTTCACATGTCCATGGATTCATGTGGGTTCCACTCAAAATGATAATACAAGGTACTGCTAGGACGGGCAAATATTTCTTGATTAATTGCATTAAGAACATCTTCGTAAATAGTGTCATGACAGGTAAGACTCCTCTTCTTGTTTTGGCACTAACAGGAGTTTCTAATTTTGACATCTGTGCTATAAAAGTGCATTCATCGCTGAGAATTCCATTGCGTGACATGAGATGTTTCAATAGACAGACGTTGGTTGTATTTCAAGAGCAGATGAGACATTATAGATACATTCTTATTGATGAGATGAGTTTCGTGGGTCTAAAATTGTTGAAAAAAATTGATATTTGCTTGTGAGAAGCATTCCCTTCGCACAAGAATGTCATATTTGGAGGTAGGTCTATTTTTGGGGATCTTTCTGAACTCCCCCCTATAACGGACATACTGATGTATACAGGAAACACAGAGGGAAAAAATTTATGGAGATCTTTTTCTCATGTCGTGACTCTTGCCACAATTTTTTGTCAAGAAGGGGATAGTGTGGATTAGGTGAAGTTTCAAAAATTGCTATGTAATTTGAGAAATGAAAATCCCACAATCAAATATTGGGATTTGTTAATGTCCAGAACATATTCGTGCTTTGGTGCAGAGGAAATTTCGATGTTTGAATCTTCTAGACATTTGTTTCGACGAATGTGCAAGTGATGTTTCATAATAGGATCATGCTCAAGAAATTGAATGTTCCTATGGCATGAGTTATTACAACCCATGTGAGAAGGGTGACATATGGAGAAAGTGACGATGGCTAGTTAGAGAGTGAGGTGTTTCTTTGCAATGGTCAACATGTTATGTTGGTGTGCAATTTGTGGGTGCAGGTAGGTTTAGTTAATGGATCTCTTGGGAAAGTGAAGAACATAGTGTATTTCCCTGGGACGAAGCCTCCAGATCTGCCAATATTTGTTGTAGTGGAGTTTCGGAATTACGTCAGTGTCCCATGGGATTTGAGTCACCCGAAATATTTACCAGTGCCTCCAGTATGAGGGTACGTCACAGAAAAGTGCCTTTGAAAATTTCATGGGCTCTTACAATTCACAAATCATAGGGACTCACTCTCAACAAAGCAACGATCGACATAGGTAGTAGCGAACGATAGGGGCTGACATTCACAGTGATATCAAGAGTGAAGTCTCTTGATGGATTACGCATATGTCCTCCTTTTTCTTATGAGCATTATTCTAAGATGAAGGAAGGTGCATACGTTTCTATTAGGAAGGAAGAAGCTCGTCTGCTCAAATGTGAAAAAACATCATCATGAATGACATTGATCGCTCATCCTTGAATACTTAAATATGTGTCTTTTATGATATGTTGATAGTTGTGTGTTTTCTGTAATTTTGTCAAGCGATATATGGTGATCAATTTTTCTAAACGTGAATCATTGAAAATATGCTGAGGTTTGTTAATTACGTGTGATATAAATTTTGATTTTTTAATTTCATATTTATTTCCTCATATTTATAGTTAACGTTTGTATAAATTTAATTTATTTGATGCAATATGAGGAATTTTACATTTCATGGTGTCTCACAAACTCGTCAGTGCATCGTTATTAGTTGTGAGATCATATGCGACGAGATTTTTTATGGAAGGAAAATAAACACATGTGAAATTAGAGAACTTAAAACTATGTTTCAATATTATTGTTGACCTTTCATAAGTTAACCATGTTATTTTTGTTATAATTTGACATGCGTAACTTTGTATATTTAAATAGTAAGACTTTGAATACATTGGTAGTGTGAACTATAATATGATAATAATTAATGAAATTTAAAAATTTTAAATTTAAAAAGTAAAGACCACAATGATGATGATAATCATGATGATAATGATCAGCGATGGTGGTGATGTTAATGACGATGACCATGAATAATGATAGTTGTGATAACAAAAATTATCAATGATGTGGATGAAAATGATGGGGATGGGGAAAAAATTGATAATGAAAATGATCAACGATGGGAAGAAAATTATGGGGATGGTGGTGATAACAACCATGATTAATGATGAAGAAAACAATGATTGTTGACAATAATCGACGATGGTGCTGATGATGATGAAAATTACAATGAAAGACGATGGTGGAGATGACAATGATGATGACATTGATCGACGATGGTGGTGATGATGATGATGAAAGTGGAAATAATAAATGATGGTCATGATGATGATGATGAGATGATGGTGGTGATTATAATGATGATGACATTGATCGACGATGGTGGTGATGATGATGAAAATGACAATGATCGATGATGGTCATGATGATGATGAGAACGATGATGATCGGCGATGGTGGTGATGATGATGACAACAAAAAATATTGACGATGGTGGTGATGATCATGATGATGAAAATGATAAATGATGGTGGTGATGATAATGATGACGACAGTGATCGTTGATGGTGGTGATGATAATGATGATCATGATGATTACGAAAACAACAATGATGATGACGATGATGAAAATAGTGGGAAAAATCTTAATTGGTATGAGAATGATGATGTTTATGATGATGATTTTATGAATTTGATGACGAGAATGATGATGATGATGAAAATAGTGATGTTTTATGATTATGAAGACAATAATGAAAATGAAAATGATCAACGATGGTGGTGATGATAAAGACGATGACACTGATCGACGATGGTGGTGTTGATAATGGTAATGACAATGATCGATGATGGTGATGACGATGATGATGAAAACAATGATCAAAAATGGTGGTGATGATCATGAAGATGATAATGATTGATGATGGTGGTGATGATAAACATGATGACAGTAATTACGATGACAATGATGATGATGATCATCATCATCATAATGAAAATAATGGTAAAAAATTAGACAGCGATGATAATGATGATGATAATGATAAAAATTTGATTGAGAATATGATGAAAATGATGATGTCAATGATAACAATTGGTGATTATGAAGACAATAATTACGATGAAAATGATCAACGGTGGTGGTGGTGATAATGATAATGACAATGATCAATGATGGTGGTGATGATAATGATGATGCTGATGGTAACAATTTGATTGAGAAGCTGATGAAAATGATGATGATGATAACAATGATAATGATTGGTGATTATGAAGACATTAATGATGAAGAAAATTATCTATGGTGGTGGTGGTGATAATGATAATGACAATTATCAACGATGGTGGTGATGATATTGAAGAAGATAATGATCAACATTGATGGTGATGATAATGATGATGAAAATGATCAACAACGGTAGTGATGATAATAACGATGACAATGATCAACAATGGTGGTGATGATAATAGCATTCATAATAAATTTTATTTTATATATAAAGTTTTTATAATAATATTAATATTAGTAATAAAATTAATATTAATACTATTATTTGTGATATTAATATTCTGTTCGTCTGAAAATCTGTCGCTTGGACAGATCTATGGATAGATGAGCCAACAGTATGCAGAGCATAGCCCCTCTTTAAGTCAGCAAAGCGAAACTGGTTTATTGCTATTCTACTAGCAGGAATCTATGTAAGTCTCACAGATTCTGCCTTTGGGGGGTTTGGGATCTTATCCCAGTAGGGGTGCTTCCGACTGCGAAAAGAAAGGAAAGGAAGAGGGATAAAGAAAGAGCAGGTCCGAAGGAAGAAAAGAAATGAATTCCAAAGCACAAAGGTCAGAAAATTTATGTTTTGGGATTGGTAGTAAACAAATCCAAACCTACTTGCATAAACAAACAAAGCAATACTAATGATGAATAAATGACAAAAAAGTAGATATGAATCTAACAGAATAAATACATACAGATCTAACATAAGAAAGGTCTGATGCATAACACAGCTATTCAGCACAAAGTCTCAATATTTGTATTGTTGTTTTCTTCTATTACAAGAAAGCTCAAAGTCTTTTTCCTTCACTTCTATTTTTCATCTGAAAGATATTCATCCATCCCACAATACAACAAGTATTGGGGTATATATAGAAGAAGGAGAGAAAAGAAGGCCAAAAAAGGAGCCAACAACTATTTACAAAGATATTTACAAAATATCTAAAAGTCATGTTGACTTTTTATAACTTGATGGATGACATCATCCCATGATGCAACATGGATGACATCATCATTCGTAGCAACATACTCCAGATATTCCCGAAAAGAAAGATGAAGAAGAGAAAGAGAAGAAGAAGAAGAAGAAGAAGAAGAAGAAGAAGCAGCTACTCATCATCGTCATCCTGTGGCCGAAAGGGGGTGGACGGCTTTTATTGCTGCTCAGGTGATGAGATATGGAACTGAGAGCAGTATTCCATGAACTTGTTGATTATTGGCCCTAGTTGATCCTGGGAAGGATCCTTGTGCCGTTCACTAATCGCCTCACAAGTCTCTCGCTCTTCTATGAGCTTCTCTGGGAGTTTGGAATAGTCCTTTTTCACCTCAATGAGGAACCCGATGAAGTCCCTACAGGCTAACAGGTTGTTGATAGATTCTGTGTCAAATGTGACCTCTGGCCCCGTTCCTTGAGAAGCGATCTCCTTGAAGATCCGGGTGGTTTCATCAGCTTTCCTTAAAGTGAAGGAAGGAGTAAGTAACCCTGGCGACATATTAAGAACAATTCGTTCCATTTGGTGCATCGCGTCCAGGGCTTCTTCCTCGATTTTATCAATATTTTCTAGAATAAATTCTAGCTGATCCACTCGGTAGTCCAGAGTGGACATGATTTTGTTGAGGGCCCTTAGATGGCCGAAAACGCTGAACTTGACTAGATCTTTGACTGAACAGTCGAACATTTGTTGGAAGGTCTCGTGTTGCAGCCTGGCATGTTCCAACTCTTCTGATATGGGCCCTGCTAACGCTTGGAGCTCTTTATTCGCCTTACTGATGTTCAGGTACAATTCGGAGAACTCGACGATCACTTTTTTGCTGTCTTTGAGGATTTGGCTCCTCCAAGCGGAAACGGCCATACCCTGCTCACCGATCTTGGCATACTCATTAATTTTCTCCTGGTTGAGAAGCTCAGAAGTCTCGGCAGTAGTTGTGGGAGGCGCACTACCCATCTTCTATAAGGCTTAGAGTAGATATTTGTTTTTCTCCTTCAGTTGCCTTTTCTCTTCCTTTATCTCTTTAAGCTTCTTGCAGAGGGCATCAACTGCAGAAAGAGCCTCTCCTTGAAGACTTTTGGAAGATGTCCCCATTGTGACTTGGGTCACAGTAAAATCTGTCAGAGACAGATCTTTTTTATCTTTGAGGGGATTGGGGTACGTGATTTCCATAACTCTCTCTCGTGCAGCACTTTGAGAGAAGCGCGTGACAGGCTTCTGCTTCTTCGCCCCCTTAGATGGGATCACGAAAAAGTCCATTGGAGCGATGGGAACTTTCATCTTTTTTTGACTTAGCTGCTGAGAGATCCAAGCTGGTCCCATGGTAGAAGGACCGGAAAAAGAGGAGGGAGTAGCTGCAGTAGAGAGGGGAAAAAGGTGGAGACACGTGGCGGCAGCATTGATAGAATAGCCGAAGAAGTGCCCACGGAAGGAAGGGAAACTGCAGCTGCGGAAGACATAGGAAGGGAAGGGAGCTCGAAGATAAGGGAAGAAATGGAGGAGGATAGATCAGCAAGGGAA
The DNA here is from genome assembly GCA_019776745.2 of Taxus chinensis. Classification (NCBI taxonomy): domain Eukaryota; kingdom Viridiplantae; phylum Streptophyta; class Pinopsida; order Cupressales; family Taxaceae; genus Taxus; species Taxus chinensis. The sequence continues at coordinate 265,322,000 of CM034146.1, read as the reverse complement.
GAGAAGATAGACGAAGAAGCAGGTGAAACAGTAGAAGAAGGAACAAAAGACACAACCAAAGGGATGGTCGCTTGAGTCGCTCGAGGAGGGTAAGGAAGAGAAGAAAAAAGAATAGAAGGGACCTCAGTTGTTGTAACAATGGCGACATCCTAAGTGGATGGGCCAATGGGAATCTCCTCTTATGCTTCTTTCTCTGGTGTGACCAGAGATATTACCTGCTCGGGTGCCGCGGAAGGAGGACTCTCAGGGGCTTCTTCCTGAATGGTGCTAGATTCACCTTCTATATCTTTTCCTTTGCCTTTAGGCTGATTTTTGGATCATGGAGGTGCGTTGCCCAATGGGGAGGTTGTGAAATCAACCCCAAGGTAGATTAGTCCATTCATACAGTACCAATGCTTTGTCCTATGTAGAGTCTCCTTGACCCTCTCCTCAATTGTCTGAGGGGCCTTAGTTCTATCAATGGCCGGAAAGGGCCAATTGTCCCCATCTGTGTCAGTATATACCTTATCTATTTCATCTTCCGTAGTTTGGAAGCCTTTGGGGACAATGGCTATCCCGTATTGGATGATTTCTACCAATGCTAGGCGAGAATGATCCTTTCTCTTGAGCTCCACCTCATGGATGATGTCAATGTAAATGTCCTCGATCTGAGGGATGTGGATTGGATCAAGTTTCGCCCTTTGCAGATAGCTCCTTGGGTCGAAGGTAGGCCTGGCTGGGAAATCATGTCTTAAATTGAGCAGCTCTAGCTCTGCGAACATTTCCTTTGCCTTGTGGTGGGTAGAGCATGTATACGGGCCCACTGTGAGGGGGAAAGGAGTTCCACCCTTCTTTCTTTTCAGCCATTTCTCGTGGTATGTGATCAGCTGCCTTGACAGCTCCAGCAGAATCAGTTTAGGTCCAGCATACCACGGTAGCCTGGTTGGCTCTCCTAAAAAGTTCGCAGCCCTTAGATAGGTGAATGTGGGAAACTAGGTGAACAGGGCCCCCATTTCTCAGTGGCTACAACTATGCTTTTGGTCATGCGATCATAAGTCATATTCGGCCTCAATAGGCAGATGATGTGATAGAAAACACATCGTTAATTTTTGTAAATTGGGAGATGCTATTCTCCAGCCTCAATTCTAGGTAGTACTCGTATATCTTGACCTGAGGCCAAACCCCACTCCGCATCAATCCTGGATAATCCCTCTCTGATGCTGCAGCGTAGACCACGTAGGAGTTCATATGGAATGTCCCTTTTGTGCTAAATTGTTGTAGCTTCTTAGAGATTGTGCTACTTATAATTTCTCCCCAGCAAAAGCGCTGATCAGGCATATTCTTGTTCATGGTCTCTAAGTACCGCAGCATCCATTTATGGAAAAAATGGGCGTCAGAAAGCCTGAAGACCCTGCTCAGGAATGTAATGGTGTCACTGAGCTCCTCTGAGAAGTTTCTACGATGGATGATTTGGGGCCACCGGGTTACTACCTTTTTATTTTTCAAGTAAACCTCGTTCATTAGTTGCATACACTGATCTGTATTGTCATCCCAGGCCTTAACGTAATCTGCTTGACTGATGGCTACAAAATGCCGGTGGTGAGGTATGCTGAGTATTATCTCAAAGTGACGAGCAGTGAGGTCAATGACTACCTCGCCCTTGCTGTTTACAACACACCTTGTGTCTTTGTTGTAACATTGGGCAATCACCATCAAGAATTCATTGTTAATGGCACTGACTGGGATTTCGCTGACGAAGTGCAGGGCACTGCCTATCATTTTTTCCATCCATGTACTCCTTGTGACTTTCTGAGTTCTGGCCCAGAATTCCTCCATATAAATATGCCCCAATTCTGAGTCTCTGACGTCCAGGCTACACTCGGCCTGGGACTCGGGCATTCTGACCCTTTGATATTTATATTTCATCTCTTCTTCCGTAAGCTTGGCCTTTCCTTTGGATTTGGTAGGTCTTTTTCTGGATGTTGACATATGTTCTTCCAAGTTTATTTGCTGATCCGGATAAATAGTGAGAATCTTGCAAATGGGTCCACAACATGCTGAAAATGATAGGGCAGGGGCTGACAAGCTCAGAGAAAAGAAATCACGTGCTCTGTGTCTAGTGATAATGACATTTGTGGGTGTGCAAATGCATATATATATGTGATCAAGTCATAAATGCACCACCAACTTTATAAAGGGCGCATGAAAATTACTGTTGACATAGGAAAGTATGCACCCTTTGGTGCACCAAAGTATTTTCCAGCATGAAACTAAGCGCGCCTTTGGCACACCAAAAGTTGTGTTTTCATGAGATTATGTGCACCCTTTGGCACACCGAAAAGTGGCACAACAAAAGTTGTGTTGACACTGAAAAATACGCGCCAAAGGTTTTAAAGGGGGCACACCAAAAGTTGGCCTTACATAGCAATTCCATACACCCAACCAAAAAAGACCAAAAAGGACTAAGTTCGAAAAACCAAATTTCCCGGGAAGGGATTTTGCAACGTTTCGAACGCAAGGGATCCCTAACGAGGGATCAGAATAAATTTTTCGGTATGGTTATCGGTAAAATTTCCCTTGTCAATTTTACGGTATAACAGCTGGCTCTTTCTGGGGACTATCCCTGAGAAAACTCGGGGGTAGAGAATCCCAGATCTTAAGTGCCTATCCATTGGGTAACAGAGTCAAAAACAAGGGCGACCGGAGGGAGAGAAAAAGGAACACACAACAAACCGAAATCAAACACACGATGAAAACAAATACACAACTAAAGCAAACTGTACAAAGAAGAGAGCAATCTCTACTTCTTGAAAATTTTCAGATGTTGCCCGCTATAAGGAAGCGAGAGCTCAGTTCCATCCAGATATGAGAGATAGAAGCTATTCTCTCCGTTGAGCTACTTGACCTTGAAGGGCCCTCTCAACAGGGAATCAAACTTTCCGTGCATGCCCTTTGGCTCTCTTTTCTTGTCCCACAAAAGGACGAGATCTCCCACTTGAAAATCCCTCTTTTTTGCCTTTTTATCGAATAATCTCTTACCTTGATTCTGATGTTCAGTGATCTTATCGACCACCCTTACTCTCTTTTCTTCAAGTTCTGTCAGATACATGATTCTCTTTTCAAGAGAATTTTGGAAAGTTTCATCTTCAATAGCTCGCACCAAGCGCAGAGCAGGAAGTTTCACAGAAATGGGAAGCTCGGCATCAGTGCCATATAACACTTGAAAAGGTGACATGCCGAGAGACCTCTTGGGAGTAATACGATCGGCCCACAAAGCATCGTACAAAGACTTGTGCCACATCCGCTGATTCTCATCCACTAACTTCCGTATGATGGTCACCAAGTTCTTGTTGCTGGATTCTACCTGACCATTTCCCTGGGGGTAATAATCTGAGGCATGAGCCAAAGTTATCCCATATTCATAGCAAAAACTAATAACTTCCCGTGACGAGAAGTTAGAAGCATTATCAGCAATGATTTTGTGTGGAACGCCAAACCTGACAATGATATTTTCTTTAATGAAATTGTAAACCACCTCAGAAGTGGCATGCTTAACAGGTATGGCTTCCACCCACTTGGTGAAGTAATCTATTGCTGTAAGGACATAGCTATGTCCAACACTCGATTGAGGATTGAGTGCACCAATAAAATCAATTCCCCATTTCCTGAATGGTTCGTTGATAATGACAGACCTAAGGGGAAAAGCAGCCAACTTTGGCTTGCCGACGAATTGCTGGCAAGGTTCACACTTTGCCACCCAGGTGGCTGTATCTTGGAAGAGCGTCAGCCAATAGTACCTAGCTCGAATGATCTTGTGTGCTATCACGGAGAAAGAGAAATGCCCCCCACAGGCTGAATTGTGAAAACTTTCCAATATTTTTACCTGCTGAGGTTTGTCAACACATCGCAAAAAGACGCCATCTATCCCACGTTTATATAAACCGTCATCCCAGAGGACATATTTAGCTGCTCTGAGCTTTATAGTGTGCTTCTCCTTTGTAGTTAGGTGTATTGGGCATTCACTGTAGGTGAGGAAGAAAGCGATATTGGAATACCAATCATCGCTAGTCGCAACAAATAGGACCAGAGGTAGCAAACTGGGTTTTTCCAGTCGGTTCTGTGCTTCATCGATATAGTCACCCCTTTCATCAGGGTTTTCTGAATCTTTGTTTTCAGCCATAAGCTGACACAGGCCCTTGCCCCTCACCAGCTTGGTTGGTTTAATATCTAGGTCATACTCTTGGACCTTTGCGATCCAATTTCCTCGTAAGCTTCCTAACTCTTGTTGAGTTAGAATTGATTTTACCACTGTGTCAGGGACCAGCACCACCGTATGCGAGTTTAGAATGTAATACCTAAAATTCTTCACTGCTTTGACAACAGCAAAGGCGTGCTTCTCCAATTGAGTCATTTTTAGTTTGTGAGGCTTGAGGGGAGAACTCATGAACGTAATCGGAGATTTTATGTCCTCCGAATTCTTTTGCATTAATATTGCAGACACAGTATGCTCAGATGCATAACTATACATGATGAAATCCTTGGAGAAATCGGGACATACTAGGACTGGTGCATGAGCAACGGAAGCTTTTATTTCTTCAAATGACCTTTTCCCCTCTTCGCTCCATCTGAAAGTTGGTGACCCCTTCATCATGTTCAATATGTGACGAGTCTTCTCAGCAAAGTCAGGAACAAAACGTCTGAGAAAGTTCACTTTTCCGAAGAAAGAATGAACACCAGTCTTGCTTGTAGGCAGAGTAAGGATTTGAATATCCTTAACTCTTTCAGTATCTATCTTTGTTCCTTCTTTGCTAACCACATGCCCTAGCAACTTTCCTTCCGTAACTCCAAAAACAGACTTTTTTGGATTTAGGGAAATCCCATGTTCTCGGCACCTAGCCAATACTTGCTCCAAATGATCACAATGATCATTTCGTTGTTTAGAGAACACGGTTAAGTCATCTAAATAAATCACAATGACTTTCCCCATCATACCCTTGAATACGAAATCCATGGCCCGCTGAAAAGTGGCGCTAACATTAGTTAGGCCAAAAGGCATCCTGTTGTAGGCAAATGTACCCCAGGGAGTAGTGAATGCTGTTTTAAATTGATCTTCAGGTGAAACTTCAATCTGATTATAGCCTGAAAAACCATCAAGCATGGACAACATCTCCAATCTAGTTACTGCTTGTAGAACTTGATCCATTATTGGAAGTGGGTAGTTGTCTTTCAAGGAAGCCTGATTCAAATTGCGAAAGTCTACGCATATGCGTATCTCACCGTTTTTCTTGCGCACTGGCATAATATTTTCTACCCAAGTACTGTGATGGATGGGAAAGATGATTCTCGCATCCAGCATCTTTTGAATTTCAGCCTGGATAGTCCTCGATATCTTAGGATTATAGTGCCTCTGCTTCCGGTGAAAATCTTTGACATATTCTTTCAACGGGATGTCGTGTTGAACGTCCTTTGGCTTAAAATACTTTAGATCGGCATAGGACCATGCCAACACGTCCATATATTTTTTCAGCAACTTGACAAATTTCCGTTTCTCTTCTAGCGTGCAACATTTGCCAATGTTCACAAATTGTGGGTGCTTTATCAAACCTATATTGACCGGTTCGGTTTCTGGGGATGAGTCAGGGTCATCTCGCCTCTTCTTTTTTACAAAACGGTCATGCCTGTCGAACAACCGCTCCAGAGAAACCAGGCCCTTTGGGATTTTATTCCCTTTGAGCTGACATATGCCATCATTCCCTTTAGATTTGTCACCTTGATTGGTGACTGATTCACGGCAAGTGGAAGTAGATCCTTCAAAGTGCAATTCTTTAAAATTTTCCACCTTCTCCAGAAAGGCAATGAGTTGATTATCATCGTTGAACACCTACCAATGCTGAGAATTGTCTGGCACGCTCGGGCGGAAAACCACCTCAATGGTGTATTTGTTTTTTCTCAAACCTGGGTGAGGAACCATGAGGGACGCTGAAACAGCCAATGAATCGGCCATGTCATTTTGGGCTCTTTGAATGGATTCAATCGAAAAAGCATCAAACTCTTCAATGATCTCCCACACCGCATTATGGTAATGCCTGAGCCTTTCATTCTTCACTTGGTAAATCCTTTTGACTTGGTTTACAACCAAATCTACGTCACCTTGAACTTGTAGATTTTTAATCCCTCTTTCCCTTGCGGATTGCATGCCAAGTAACAAAGATTCATACTCAGCAGTATTATTTGTGTTAAAAAACTGCAACTTGAAAGAGAGAGGAATGACTTCTTCCTCGGGAGATATTAGCACGGCTCCGGTGCCACATCCGCTGGTTGCGCAACTGCCATTAAACTACAAGGTCCAGATCTTGTTAAGATCTCCTTCTTGAATGGGGACAACCATTTTATTAGACTCAGTAGACAAGAAATAGTTCCACATCCCTGATGATTCAAAAAGGATTTGAGCTTTGGGGTTCTCAGAACTAGTAACCAAGTACTTCTTTTGTGATTCCGGTTCCAAAGTCTGCATTACGCCTTTGACGGGAATTCTAGCTTTAGACCAGTCCATATGAATTTCCCCACCGACTTCACTGCAGAAACTTCTTCCCAGCAAAATTCCATAGGCTTCTGGAATGTCAGCAACAAGGACTGTCATCTTTACCCTCTTATCAGGGAATACCGCAAATGCAAATTGCGCGTCTTTAATTTGGCCAATCAACGGAACCTGCTTGGTTTCCAAGGAATAACATCTGCTGAAAGGCTTGGTAAGAGTGAGGCCCAAAGCATGGGTGACTTTTGCCGGCATGACATTATCTGAAGCTCTGGAATCAATTATGCAGTTACTCAACTTGTGTCCATTGATTAGGAGGGAGAGATAGAAAGGCTCTATCTTGCCTGATGCTGATGTTGAAGCAACATTTATGTGGGATTCAGGAGGATTGGAAAGGATTCCTTTTGGGGAAACCTGATTAGATACAATAGCTTGACTTTGAATATATTTGGTCAATCTTACTAGCTGTTCGGGGTTAGACTGAAGATACTCAGCTTCAGACATTTGGATCTTGGTCTTTTTTGCATGATCTATGATATCAAATGCGGCCAAGGGTTGCGTTGGTGAAGGAATGAGTCCCTCACTTCAAGATGGTGGAATAGGATTACTGGTCTTGGTAGGAACATGAGAGGACTAATTTGGAGGAGAGATCGGGGGAAAGGATTTCCTTGTAAAAGATTTTCCAGGGAGTTGAGTAGGAAGAGGATTACCTCTTTTAGCAATGATCGGAGGCGCGTTTGACACGGCCTTCTCCTACTGGACATGGGCATCAACTTCCGCTTCTTTTCCTTGCGAGCTAGTAAAAACAACATATGACTACCCGCTTGCATATCCCTGGGTACCCTCCTCTTCATCAGATTCTTCCTCATCAAATTCCATATACCCGATAGTAGAGTCGCCAGTCGTTTCACTGACATCTTGATCATCTTTTCCCTGAGATGAAGGTTCTTCATAATACTGCTCTTCTTCTTTGATTTCGGCTAGAGCGTTGACCGGAGGAGCCTCAAGTGCCAACCGCCGAGCGGTTGTGGGTAAGCGCAGTCTTTGTGAAACATTATTAGGAACGAAATTCCTCCGCGGAATATCCCGGTAAGAGGAACTGGGGGAGGCCTGGGCCAACTGCTTCTTCAATGCAAGCAAGTCATTTGCCATCTTTTGAAAGGCTAGATCAGACAAAGTAGTGGGCGAAGGGCCCAAAGATTTAGACTTGGCTGATTACTTTTTCAATTTGCCAGATATTATCAAATTATCTTCTATGCGAATGGCATCAGATTGGGTGAGAATCAAGGTGGCAACTCGTTCCTGGAGGAGCAAGAAACTAACTTTTGAGCTCATAGCGTTTACGAAGAAACACTTTTGATTCTCCGGTGTTGGGAGCATGGCAACAAGGACACGGTTGATTAGTGCATTGAACCGGGCAATAAAATCGCTGCATGGTCTCATTTGCCTCTTTCTTCAAGGTGAGTGATCCATGATAATAATGTAAATGCATCTTCTGAAGGTTTGTACCTGTCTTCAAAAGCATCCCGCAAGGTGGCCCAACTGGTAATAGATCCGGCTGGTAAATGTTGAAACCATTCAGCTGCAGGTCCTTGTAGAGTTTCTAGAAAAAGGTGAACTGACACATCCTCATGAGTTACATCCAGGATACTGCATGACATGATGAATGTAGATATGTGGGAATCTGTACTTTGATTTCTTCTCCCGTCGAATTTGGGAAAATTCTTTCGGTTTCCATGAGGGAGCGCATGAACTGGATGTGGTAAAGCCAAGGGACCCATAGCATTTCCCCATGGTACCGCGATTTGAAAGACCGGAAAAAGAACACGGGCTGGAAGCACGGTTCCGCTGAGCAGCAACGCACTACAAAGCGATATGGATGCCCCTTGCGAAAAATTCTTCCTCCGAGAAGGCGAGACACTCCTGGATGACCGGTCAGTCGAGCTTAGCATTGAAAAGCATGTCGGTGTTATGCTGAAATTATGCCTTTGAAGCAGATCGAAAGTAGGATCAGCTTCTCCATGGGCTCTCCTGCTGCATGTAAAAGGTTCACCCACCAGTGTACCTTCCAGATCTGCAACGTTATGGCACAGATTTGAAATTTCTTTTTGGCTGTGCTTGCTGATTTTCTGGTTTTTTGTCAAAAACCAGCAGCAAATACTTTTCTAAATATTTAAAAACTATCCTTTTCAGAAAACCGATTGCGGTTAATGACAAATAACAATGAGGATAAAATGATAGAGAATAGCAAGCTGATTTTTGGATCTAATTTTGACTTTTTTCAGAGGGTTTCAAACTTTTAGCAAACAGTCAAAAATTTAGATCTATGGCAAAATACTGATTTTTATAAAAACTCAGCGAACTAAATATTTGTAACTAGGCCAGATCTATGGATCTCAGAAGAAAATTTTTGATTCAGAGCACTTTAGCAAATTTTTGGATTTTTTAACAAAAAGTTAAGATTTATAAACAGATAGTGATTTTTCTGATTTTTTATTCTATCACTATCATAGATCTAATAGATCTGTCCGTTCCCCAGCGGAGTCGCCAAAAACTGTTGGTCCGAAAATCTGTCGCTTGGACAGATCTATGGATAGACGAGCCAACAGTGTGCAGAGCATAGCCCCTCTTTGAGTCAGCAAATCAAAACTGGTTTATTGCTATTCTACTAGCATGAATCTATGCAAGTATCACAGATTCTGCCTTCGGGGGTTTGGGATCTTATCCCAGTAGGGGTGCTTCCGACTGCGAAAAGAAAGGAAAGGAAGAGGGGATAAAGAAAGAGCAGGTCCAAAGGAAGAAAAGAAAAGAATTCCAAAGCAGAAAGGTCAGAAGATTTATGTTTTGGGATTGGTAGTAAACAGAGCCAAACCTACTTGTATAAACAAACAAAGCAATACTGATGATGAATAAATGACAAAAAAGTAGATATGAATCTAACAGAATAAACACATACAGATCTAACATAAGAAAGGTCTGATGCATAACACAGCTATTCAGCACAAAGTCTCAATATTTGTATTGTTGTTTTCTTCTGTTACAAGAAAGCTCAAAGTCTTTTTCCTTCACTTCTATTTTTCATCTGAAAGATATTCATCCATCCCACAATACAACAAGTATTGTGGTATATATAGAAGAAGGAGAGAAAAGAATGCCAAAAAAGGAGCCAACAACTATTTACAAAGATATTTACAAAATATCTAAAAGTCATGTTGACTTTTTATAACTTGATAGATGACATCATCCCATGATGCAACATGGATGACATCATCATTCGTAGCAACGTACTCTAGATATTCCTGAAAAGAAAGATGAAGAAGAGAAAGAGAAGAAGAAGAAGAAGAAGAAGAAGAAGAAGAAGAAGCAGCAGCTACTCATCATCGTCATCCTGCGGCTGAAAGGGGGTGGACGACTTTTGTTGCTGCTCAGGTGACGAGATATGGAACTAAGAGCAGTATTCCATGAACTTGTTGATTATTGGCCCTAGTTGATCCTAGGAAGGATCCTTGTGCCGTTCACTAATCGCCTCACAAGTCTCCCGCTCGTCTATGAGCTTCTCTGGGAGTTTGGAATAGTCCTTTTTCGCCTCAATGAGGAACCCGATGAAGTCCCTACAAGCCAGCAGGTTGTTGATAGATTCTGTGTGAAATGTGACCTCTGGCCCCGTTCCTTGAGAAGCGATCTCCTTGAAGATCCGGGTGGTTTCATCAACTTTCCTTAAAGTGAAGGAAGGAGTAAGTAACCCTGGTGACATATTAAGAACAATTCTTTCCATTTGGTGCATCGCGTCCAGGGCTTCTTCCTTGATTTTATCAATCTTTTCTAGAATAAATTCTAGCTGATCCACCCGGTAGTCCAGAGTGGACATGATTTTGTTGAGGGCCCCTGGATGGACGAAAACGTCGAACTTGACCAGATCTTCGACTGAACAGTCAAACATTTGTTGGAAGGTCTCGTGTTGCAGCCTGGCATGTTCCAACTCTTCTGATATGGGCCCTGCTAACACTTGGAGCTCTTTATTCACCTTACTGATGTTCAGGTACAATTCGGAGAACTCGGCGATCACTTTTTCGCTATGTTTGAGGATTTGGCTCCTCCAAGCGGAAACGGCCATACCCTGCTCGCCGATCTTGGCATACTCATTAATTTTCTCCTGGATGAGAAGCTCAGAAGTCTCGGCGGCAGTTTTGGGAGGTGCACTACCCATCTTCTGTAAGGCTTGGAGCAAATATTTGTTTTGCTCCTTTAGTTGCCTTTTCTCTTCCTTTATGTCTTTAAGCTTCTTGCAGAGGGCATCAACTACAGAAATAGCCTCTCCTTGAAGACTTTCAGAAGATGTCCCCATTGTGACTTGGGTCACAGTAAAATCTGTCGGAGACAGATCTTTTTTCTCTTTGAGGGGATTGGGGTACGCGATTTCCATAACTCTCACTCCTGCAGCACTTTGAGAGAAGTGCGTGACAAGCTTCTGCTTCTTCACCCCCTTAGATGGGATGGAAACTTTCCTCTTCTACTGACTTAGCTGCTGAGATATCCAAGTTGGTCCCATGGTAGAAGGACCGAAAAAAGGGGAGGGAGCAGCTGCAGTAGTAGAGGGGAAAAAGGTGGATACACGTGGCAGCGGCATTGATAGAATAGCCGAAGAAGTGCCCACGGAAGGAAGGGAAACTGTAGCTGCAGAAGACATAGGAAGGGAAGGGAGCTCGGAGATAAGGGAAGAAATGGAGGAGGATAGATCAGAGAGGGAAGAGAAGATAGATGAAGAAGCAGGTGAAACAGTAGAAGAAGGAACAAAAGACATGACCAAAGGGATGGTCGCTTGAGTCACTCGAGGAGGGGAAGGAAGAGAAGAAGAAAGAATATAAGGGACCTCAGTTGTTGTAACAATGCCGACATCCTGAGTGGATGGGCCAATGGGAATCTCCTCTTCTGCTTCTTTCTCTGGTGTGACCAGAGATATTACCTGCTCGGGTGCCACAGAAGGAGGACTCTCAGGGGCTTCTTCCTGAATGGTGCTGGATTCACCTTCTATACCTTTGCCTTTGCCTTTAGGCTACTTTTTGGATCATGGAGGTGCGTTGCCCAACGGGGAGGTTGTGAAATCAACCCCAAGGTAGATTAGTTCGTTCATACGTCACCAATGCTCTATCCTACGCAGAGTCTCCTTGACCCTCTCCTCAATTGTCTGAGGGGCCTTAGTTCTATCAATGGCCGGAAAGGGCCAATTGTCCCCATCTGTGTCAGTATATACCTTATCTATTTCATCTTCCGCAGTTTGGAAGCCTTTGGGGACAATGGCTATCCCGTATTGGATGATTTCTACCAATGCTAGGCACGAATGATCCTTTCTCTTGAGCTCCACCTGGATTGGATCAAGTTTCGCCCTTGGCAGACAGCTCCTTGGGTCAAAGGTAGGCCTGGCCGGGAAATCATGTCTTAAATTGAGCAGCTCCAGCTCTGCGAACATTTCCTTCGCCTTGTGGTGGGTAGAGCATGTATACCGGCCCACTGTGAGGGGGAAAGGAGTTCCACCCTTATTTCTTTTCAGCCATTTCTCATGGTATATGATCAGCTACCTTAACAGCTCCAACAGAATCAGTTTAGGTCCAGCATACCTCGATAGCCTGGTTGGCTCTCCTAAAAAGTTGGTAGCCCTTAGATAGGTGAACGTGGGAAACTGGGTGAACAGGGCCCCCATTTCTCAGTGGCTACAACTATGCTTTTGGTCATGTGACCATAAGTCATATTCAGCCTCAATAGGCAGATGATGTGATAGAAAAACACATCGTTAATTTTTGTAAATTGGGAGATGCTATTCTCCAGCCTCAATTCCGGGTAGTACTCGTATATATTGACCTGAGGCCAAACCCCACTCCGTGTCAAGCCTGGATAATCCCTCTCCGATGCTGTAGCGTAGACCACGTAGGAGTTCATATGGAATGTCCCCATTGTGCTAAATTGTTGTAGCTGCTCAGAGATTATGCTGCTTATAATTTCTCCCCAGCAGAAGCGTTGATCAGGCATATTCTTGTTCATGGTCTCTAAGTACCGCAGCATCCATTTATGGAAAAAATGGGCATCAGAAAGCCCGAAGACCCTGCTCAAGAATGTAATGGTGTCACTGAGCTCCTCTGAGAAGTCGCTACAGTGGATAATTTAGGGCCACCGGGTTACTACCTTTTTATTTTTCAAGTAAACCTCGTTCATTAGTTACATACACTGATTTGCATTGTCATCCCAGGCCTTAATGCAATCTGCTCGACTGACGGCTACAAAATGCCGGTGGTGAGGTATGCTGAGTATTATCTCAAAGAGATGAGCAGTGAGGTCAATGACTACCTCGCCCTTGCTGTTTACGACACACCTTATGTCTTTGTTGTAACATTGGGCAATCACCATCAAGAATTCATTGTTGATGGCGCTGACCGGGATTCTATCGGCGAAGTGCAGGGCATTGCCTATCAGTTTGTCCATCCATGGACTCCTTGTGAATTTTTGAGTTCTGGCCCAGAATTCCTCCATATCAATATGCCCCAATTCTGAGTCTCTGACGTCCAGGTTACACTCAGCCTGGGACTCGGGCATTTTGACCCTTTGATATTTATATTTCATCTCTTCTTCCGTAAGCTTGGCCTTTCCTTTAGATTTGGTAGGTCTTTTGCTGGATGTTGACATATGTTCTTCCAAGTTTATTTGCTGATCTGGATAAATAGTGAGAATCTTGCAAACGGGTCCACAACGTGCTGAAAATGACAGGGTAGGGGCTAACAAGCTCAGAGAAAAGAAATCACGTGCTCTGTGTCTGGTGATAACGACATTTGTGGGCACGCAAATGCATATATATATATGTGAGCAAGTCATAAATGTGCCACCAAATTTATAAAGGGCGCATGAAAATTACTGTCGACATAGGAAAGTATGCACCCTTTGGCACACCAAAGTATTTGCCAGCATGAAACTAAGCACGCCTTTGGCGCACCAAAAGTTGTGTTGTCATGAGATTATGTGCACCCTTTGGTGGACCGAAAAGTTGCACAAAAAAAGTTGTGTTGACACTGAAAAATATGCGCCAAAGGTTTTAAAGGGCGTGCACCAAAAGTTGGTGTTACATAGCAATTCCATGCGCCCAACCAAAAAATACCAAAAAGGACTAAGTTCGAAAAACCAGATTTCCCAGGAAGGGATTTTGCAACGTTTCGAATGCAAGGGATCCCTAACGAGGGATCAGAACAAATTTTTCGGTATGGTTATCGGTAAAATTGCCCTTGTCAATTTTACAAGATAACATATTCCTAATATAAATATTTGTACTAAGAATATTAAAATGAATAATAACAATACTAATTTTAAAATATTAATCTATCATACTTTCATATTTGAACGCTAAATCATGGACCATGGATCCCATGACCCCGAACACATTTCGTAAATGGTAATAGTGCATACTTAAATTTAAACCATAAACACTAACCTTAAATAATAGTTGATCGGTGTGAGTAACGATGACAATTAAAGCATATTATAAACCAATTGACAATGACGATGACATGATTGACGATGGTGGTGATGATATTGATGAAGACAATGATATATGGTGATGGTGATGATAATGATGATGATCATAATGATAATATCGATAAAAAATTAGATGGCGATGATAATGATGATGTTGATGATAACAATTTGATTGAGAAGCTGATGAAAATGATGATGATGATAACAATGATAATGATTGGTGATTATAAAGACATTAATGCCAAAGAAAATGATCCACGGTGGTGGTGGTGATAATGATAATGACAATGATCAATGATGGTGGTGATGATAATGAAGAAAAAATTATTGACGATGGTGGTGATGATATTGACAAAGACAATGATCAATGGTGATGGTGATGATAATGATGACGACAATGATCAATAATGGTAGTGATGATAATAACGATGATAATGATCAACAATGGTGGTGATGATAATAGCATTCATAATAAATTTTATTTTATATATAAAGTTTTTATTAGTAATAAAATTATATTAATACTTTTATTCGTGATATTAATATTCATAATATAAATATTTGTACTAAGAATATTAAAATGAATAATAACAATACTAATTTTTAAATATTAATGTTATCATACTTTCATATTTGAACATTAAATCATGGACCATGGATCCCATGACCCCGAACACATTTCGTAAATGTTAATAGTGCATACTTAAATTTAAACCATAAACACTAACCTTAAATAATAGTTGATCGGTGTGAGTAACGATGACAATTAAAGCATATTATAAACCAATTGACAATGACGATGACATGATTGACGATGGTGGTGATGATATTGACGAATACAATGATCAATGGTGATGGTGATGATATTGATGATGATAATAACAATAAAAAATTAGATGGCGATGATAATGATAATGCTGATGAAAATGATGATGATGATAACAATGATAATGATTGGTGATTATGAAGACATTAATGACGAAGAAAATGATCTATGGTGGTGGTGGTGATAATGATAATGACAATGATCAATGATGGCGGTGATGATAATGACGAAAAAATGATTGACGATGGTGGTGATGATATTGATGAAGACAATGATCAACGGTGATGGTGATGATAATGATGATGACAATGATCAACAATGGTAGCGATGATAATAATGATGACAATGATCAACCATGGTGGTGATGATATAGCATTCATAATAAATTTTGTTTTATATATAAATTTTTTTATAATAATATTAATATTAGTAATAAAATTAATATTAATACTGTTATTCGTGATATTAATATACATAATATAAATATTGTACTAAGAATATTAAAATGAATAATAGCAATACTAATTATAAAATATTAATGTATCATACTTTCAAATTTGAACATTAAATCATGGCCATGGATCGCATGGACCCCGAACACATTTCGTAAATGTTAATAGTGCATAACTTAAATTTGATTTATTTATTTTTATTATTTTAATGTCTATTTGTTTATTAAGAAATTTTTAAATTAAATTGTTAGTATTTAGTATGTAATAATTTTAATTCTAAATTTAAATTCTCAATTCTTTATCTTTTATTAATTTAATCATTATTTTATTTATTAATTTTAAAATATATTTTTTCTTAGAATTAATGTTTATTAATAAACAGGCCTATCGGCCTATTCATATCACCAAAGGTGATATTGCTAGCATTTAAGAGATGATGGACTCAAAACTCTATATTTGGATGGTGTTGGTTTTATTGAAGTGTATCTTAAAGGGTCCCCTTCTTTGTAGTAACTGGTAATTGTAGGGGATTTTTTTTAATTTTTTCACATTGGGTGTTCATTAGAGAAGTTGGGTATACTTAGCCTAGTATGAATGGTGGTTTCACTCCCCACCTAATCTTAGAAAGGTCACATCATTTAATGATCCTATTTATATGATCTTATTTCATGTTTTGGACATTAAAGATCAAAAGATATATGGTTATTATGTATAATTTTTTAATTATCTTATTTCATGGGGAAAACATGGTATTATCATGACTATTTGTATGTTTGGAAGGTCTATATTTCAAACCTGGTAGACTTGAGCTTGAAACTAGAATTATCATTTTGATTCAAATCCATATATAATGTAGGGTGTCCCATTTCAAGAACACTTATTGCTGTTCTGTGGCTAAGTCCAAATTTATGTTACGAGTCTCTCATGGAAGCCTTTTTTTCATATGCTTATGAGTTATTTATCATTTGTATATTGTTGATATTTGCTAACTGTTTAGCAGATTGGTCTAGCTACTAGATATTTTTCTTGGTGAGCTTTATTGTTCCATCTATCATGGAAATGTATAAGGTTAGGAACTTTAAAAAATCCTTACCTATTTCCTTATTATATAAAAATATATTACATGTAGATCACTTTGAGGGAACTAATCGTGTGTAGTTTAAACAAAAACCTTGTTGGTTTCTCTACCCATGAAGCAACTACTTAGGATAATAAATTTTTAAGCACATAAAGGGAATAATTTGAAACCCACATCAGTTTCTCTACTTTAAAATTGACATTTCAAGGGTATAAATGAAAATACCTAGAAAATACATACTTGTTTCATTTTCTTGTTAACATATTTTCATATTTTTCAGCATTATATTTAATTATTATGATTATTGTAGTATTATACTTGCAATGGAATTAGTTGAGTATATGTAAATTTTAGAATATAAAGATATTACTAAGGCAATTTGAGGTAGAAACCTCAAAAATAGTCCAATAAGAAAATCATTCACAATACACACCTACAGGAAGATTTATCACCGTTAGATAAGTAAGATTACATAAGTTCACACCCCTTTATTATTATTATTTACATTTAATAAAAAATTAACTCATTATATCACTACACTACATTTTTTATAAAGCATAGTCATCTCACCATAGCCTATAATGGTATAGGCTAGGATATACAGTCTAGCTACTTGAACCTAAAGAAACCATCAATTGTAACATGACATTGACTGTGAACCCTGATTCCAATAGAAAATATTGCATGGACACGGTGATAGGATTCATGGACTGCTATTTTGAGATGAAATCACATGTGGAGACATTTGTACAAGGGTTGTAGGGGATGAACAATATGTTTCATCCTAGTTTTTCTTGTCCAAGCCATAGTCCATCTTGGAGATCTTTAAACTCTCCTCACAGTGGATTAACCACGCTCTACTATGATTGGTGGCATCTCTCTATCTAAAGTTAAAATGGTAGATATGGCACTACAAGAATTAGTGTTGTCGTAAGGCATTCTTCAGTGTACTAACTCCTTCTCACACTCATCAACGCAAAAAAAATTCTTTCTTCCTTTCGGGATAAGGGGAGTGATGAGGTGCGTAATTTGAAGAATTCCTAAACATTCTCATGTAGGACCTACTAAGGCCCATGAAACTACACACCTTGACACATTGGTTTACGTC
>CM034146.1:265211688-265304007 GCA_019776745.2 Taxus chinensis | reverse complement strand
ATTCGTTTATCAAACCTTCCTCACTCCATTCTCTAGATGCCCCTTTCACAACAGGTTCTCAGTGTTATTCCTCCTCTAATCATCTATTTGGCAATATACTGGATTAGACTAAAAAATTCCTCCTTTTGGACCATTCAAAACCTTGCCCTGTTCTCTCTAGACCACTTGGATTGGCTTCCTAGGACTAGCGAGCAGTCACAATGGGTATCTAGTAGACCCTCCAATCTCAATGAGTCTCTAATCACGTGCTCTCAGGTTGAAACTAGCCTAACCCTAGGTAATATCCTAAACCAGCTAAACTAGCCTAATTAAAGACTGTTATCCTTAGCTAATATATAAAAGTTCTTTCTGATCTTTAGTCCTACATTGCACCCAAAGTTCAAATTCTTCATTTGGAAAACTATAACTACAAGGCTAAGCCCTACCATTAAAAGACACAAATTACATAAGCTTCTAAAGCTAAACAAAAGCTTAAGAAAGCTAAGAGCTCATTTAATTAGCCAAGCTAATAAGGCATGTGATCTTTCGGTATCCCCATTGTAAAATAGCGTACATCTGGCACACATGTTATGTTACTAATCGAAGAGCTAAAAACTTGGCCATGTAGCCCTTTAGTGATATCATTTCCCCTCATGGAGGTGAACAACAAAACTGATGCCTTAGTCTTTAGTAGGCTATTTAGTGAGCTTTCAAGAATAGAGGTTAATGCTATTTGTTTAGATTTCTTGTTTATTCAAGTTTTACTATAATGCAAATAGGATCCTGCTCATTTCTTATCAT
Source organism: Taxus chinensis (assembly GCA_019776745.2). Classification (NCBI taxonomy): domain Eukaryota; kingdom Viridiplantae; phylum Streptophyta; class Pinopsida; order Cupressales; family Taxaceae; genus Taxus; species Taxus chinensis. Next base: position 265,303,227 of record CM034146.1, on the reverse strand, counting down.
CTGGCCATTGAGGGACTGCACAAACCTTTGGGTTTCCCATTTCAATAGCTTTGAAAAACCTTTCATTGAACACAATTTGGCAGGCCCTATGGGAACTTATGTCCTCAAATTCCTTCTTAATGGAGGTCTTTAGGTTATCAAAGTTAATTTTCAAGTTTTTGGGCAAATCACTTCTTATTCCCTCATTTTGTTTCTAACACAGATTTAAAGCCCTTCATTACATGGATTTGTGGGTGTGATATATAGAAATACCACACTCTGACTAACAAATAACCTGTTTGCTCTTGAAAATTTGAAAATCAGTGAGTTTTGTAGGTTTTTCATAGGGTGCGCATAGGCGTTTACAAGGGGCATGCACACGTTGAAACCCCAGCGTCACTGTCGGAACAGGCGCGTCCCTATTTGGTAGTCCCTCCTCATTTACAACCTCTATAATAAGGATGCACACATGTCGCGTCATCTAGGATAGTGTATAACATCTAATGGCCACGTCTGCGTTGTATGTAAATGGGTGTTGACTATGTAAAAATTGAAATTGCTATTTTTTTGCTTAGGGCGCGTATCAGTTGGCTGCGGGCGCGATATGCGTCACTCTGGGCGTGCAGGTTGTCTGTTTTTTCATTCCGACTTCTGTTGACTTTGCTTTTGTACCTTGCCTACGTTACCTTCTACTTGTGCATGTATCATTGGTAGGGCATGTAGGTGGATCATTTTAGGGGCTTCGCAGGTGTCTCTGTGTAGTCTAGATTTATCCCATTTTTTTGATGCTCTTCTTTGACAATATCTTTTTTGATCGTTAACGCTGTTTTTCCAGAGGTTAAATAGTTCAAAAGAGTAATGAAGCATTCCAGAATCCCAAAGTGCTCCAAAGACCTCCCCAAATGAAGATTACTAAAAACTGTTAAAGTGCAGAAAATTAGATTCCTAGAATTTTTCAATTTTTTCTTGGTTTCATTCTAAAACGCGTACTCTTGCAGGGTTCTAAACAGTCATTTACCAGGTTTCCCTTTACATTAAGTTATTTTATACTAACCTAATAAAAAAAATTTGCATCTTTATTTGTGAATGTGTATGCTCTTCCCTTGCGCCTTTCTAGGTGATCTTGGGAATCAAAAACATTTCACCACTTTCTTCATACTTGCAAAAGGGTTTATTTATCTTTCAAAGTTAGTTAAAAGGAACTCCTTTTCACATAGTACTTAGGAATTTTCCATGTTTCCAACATTTTGGTTAGATACCTTGTTGCGTATGCTCTTTCCTTGCGTCTTAGGATGATCTGGGAAATAAAAAACAACATATTATCTCCTTTGTATGACATTTTTTGAAAATTACTAACCTTCGTATGTAGGACCAAAATCACATATCAAAGAAGGGCATCAAAAAAAAAAAAGACAAAACTTCTAATACATGTGTTCTTGCAGGTTGCCAAATGGTGTGCCACTTAAAAGCACATTTAAAGTTAAAAAGATAAAAAAGCACACCATATTCAAAAAAATGTAGTGCAAGTTTTTGAAAATGGTACGTCACTCTCTTCTTAACTAGAATGTAAACCCTTTGGCATAACACATTAAGCTATAACAATGGGGGTGGTACCAAGAACCCTAAAGTAGTCCACCGCTATGTAACCTTGTGGATGAAACAGGAAGCACCTCGCTTACCCACTTGACTAGTTTTCCTTATGAGTTAGCGTTACAAAGTTGTTCGTATCGTGACACTGGAAAGAGTACATGATAGATATAATTAGTGCCCACTGTACTTGAAGGTGGAAAAGCGGAGATACTCCCAAATTAGTCAGTGTGACTTTTTGGGTAAATCGTACCGGCTCTTAGACGGCTTTGTAACACCTAGTTGAGAGATATTATTAAGGAGGCCATTTTTTCTTGAGGCACACTTTACTAGTCCTTTGTCACATCTTGGCCATCATGAAGTGATAACTTATTTGGATTCAAAACATTGTTTTTTGAGCAAGGCAAAGAATCTACTTAGGTTGGATCTAAGTGCCTTTCATCACAAAAATTAGATGACGTTTCACTTAGCTTAGCTTCTTTCTCCCCTTCGGATGAGGCTAAGATCTTCCTAAGTGGCGCTTAGTTTATTTTTCATCTTTTTATCTACACCTTTGCATTCTTATTTCCCATTTGGGGCAATAGAAGGAATCTTTCGGGAGTGTTGTCATAGATAATTTCCACCACTTTTTTGTCCGTTTATGCTCATACACATTTACGGCTGAGTTATTAAACATCTAAAGTGTGTGGATGTGTCCTCATATCTTTGATGCCACTTGATCTTGATTTCAAGATTATAATAATAGTTTGGATTGATTCATCATTTGATCTCCCTTTGACGTGTTACCTTGTTCGCATTGTCTTGACACAATTAAGTTACTTATGTCGTGTTTTTCGTAAATGTGATCTAAGTATCCGCATTGTGGCATTACACTACACATATTTTAACACATCCTCAATATACCTTGACTTGGTTTGATTTCAAGCATTGTCCCAAATCTTGAAAGGTGTCGCTTACTCTGTTTGCGTTGTTTCAATACCACTTTGGCACTAATATCTCACTTCTTCGTGAACCTTGATTAACTTGTCCAATTGGTGTGGTTATGTAGCTTACATTTGTAAACCTCACCCTTTAACATTTTTGCCTTGTTGCTTGTTAACATTTTCGTGGTATCCTTTGATTGGGAGTCACATCTACCCTTTGTTAATATTTATGCCTTGTTCATTTAGAGCTTGATGTAAATATTGACATTGTGTTGATCATTTTTTCATCAAACTATCACTTTGCACACGCATTTACATCGGGTGTATTTCCTTGTTGATTGGCTTTGTGTTTCACACTTGCGTGATTGTTCCTTGTGATTATTCATCCAAAAAACTTATTTTCTAGGACAATCCCTTTTGATCACGTCGAGATTGCGTCATCAAAATGTTTATTTTCCTTAGACCTTCTTTGGAAAATTACGCATGCATCTCCATTATTACAAAATGTCTAGTTGGATGTCATTATGCTTCCATAAATTGATATGGAGCCTTCTTCCCTTTGAAGGAGTTCCATTACATTATCTACAGATAAACATTTGTGCTTAAACGATGCCAACAATGACTAACTATTGTGTGGTTTCTCACACTTACTACCATACGGAACCTAGGTTTAGTAATTAAAATAAAATATTCCCATTACGAATAAACCTCATTTGGTTCTTCGTACTAGAGGGCCCATTGGGCTACCCTGTTCCCCACCTTCAGCTCATAGTCGGCGGTATGGTTTGGATTATTTTGATCCAAATTATTATTTGGGTTCCCCTCACTCTTCTTTTTCTGATTTAGATCCAAACTACCATTCTGACTCCCACTCTTCTTCTGAAGACTCAGATCCCAACTATTATTTGGATACCTCTAGATCAAATCCCGAATCACAGTCCTCCCTTCCTTTGCAGGACCTTCATTCCCAATCACCTAAATGATGTCTTCCTCCTTTGAAGACTTGTGTGACTCCAAGTTCCATGAATAAAATATCTATTTCGGTTCTTGAGTCACGGTCCTCCCTTTCTTTGCAATACCTCCTTCATCAGTCATCTCAACGACCTCTTCCTCTGTTGAAGATTTCCACAACATGGATTCCCTCTAGTTAATCATGTAATTTGACTCCTATGTCGCAACTTAACAGATGGACATATGATCCTATTTTCTCTCCTACATTGCATCGTCTTCTAGAAAAGTAATCTAGGCCCAGATCCAGATCTTCCATTCATGAGATGCTTGCCTCTAATCCTAGTCTCCCTTATCAAGGAAGTCACAGACATCATTGTTGGATTTTACCATGCAAAGTGACATTTTTGGTCCCAACTTCCCAAAAACTATTGAAAAGCTAAAAATAAAAAACAATGCAAAAATACAAAAAACATTGAGAAAACACAAGAAAAATCAAAGGTAAAAATATCAAACATTGCAATCAGGTATTGTGTACACATGGATGTTATTTATTCCCTTCCTTGTCATTCCTCTGCAAGTCTTCCTACTTGTTATCACCAAATCACATCACCCCTACTGTTTATACAAGTGCATATACTTGAACTCACAGTGTGATTGGATAACATGGGTACTATCTCCAAGTTGTGGGACTTGCTACTTGAAATAGACCTCCAGAGAAAGCTGGTTCTTGATCCTAAACTACTTGCCACAATCTACTCTAATGCAGGGAAAATAACTATTCTAATTTAAATTTCCAAGGGACCATGGAGAGAGAATGCATAAAATGAAAGCCTACACTAAAGTAGTGATACACTAGAAAAGGAGGGTGTGAGATTAGTCTTCAAATGCGTGAGATACAGAAGTAAAGCGCACACTAGAAGGGGTGATGACAGTTCTCCATAATCTAGAAAAACTCATTCACAAAAATATTTCAAACATACACAATGATAATGGATCCCTGCAAGGACATAATAATAGACACAATATTCTTGTAATCAAGGTCGAAAGGGGCAAGAAGAATGCAAGAAAAAACAGCAGGGGAAGATGCATCCACAAACTTATATTTTATTGCTTCCTGATATGCATAGTTCAATTGATTACAATAAAATGGCATGATCACCATACAAGGATTCCAAAACAAGGGCCTACAACACATTATCTTCAAAAAGAAATTTTGGCATAGCTTTGCTACAAAAAATACCTCCCTTTATAATGAACCCAACACTCCAATTTATAAGAAAATGAGAAGAGAGAGAGAAGGGGAAAATAGAAATCCCAAAATCTGTCCTTCAACCACTTGTAAGAGGAATTAAATGGAGTGAAATGATTATATATTACTTGTAAAAGGCTCCCCATACTATCCCAGGTGCTGCAACAGAGAAAGAATGATGACCATGCCTCTTAATTGCACTTTCAACCACCAAATAAAACACTGTTACGAACCCGGCCACGTTTTATGGAAAATACCCACTGATTTCTCATTAAATATGGAATTTCTTGATTTATGTGCATCAGGATTGGAGCCAAGATTCCAATGGTACCAATTTTGTGTGATTTCGTTGACAAATGCAAAAGTTATGGCCTTCTGAGTGCGGGTAACTATATTGGGTCTGGCAGGTGTTTTCTGTCATTTGACAGGAATGAGCATTAATTGACTGGAGATGAATATGTTTATTTTATTTAAATATATCTACCCTCATTAAAAATAAGAAATCCAGTTATGGCCATTTGAAGTTCACGGGTCAAACATTGACTTTTCTTCTTTGCTGCAGCTATTTTGGCAAAATCGAGTCCACGTGTCCCAGCTGTCCCGGACAAATTCTCCCGCATCGGCCGATTCAATCTTCCTTGTCCCCTTTTGTGGATTTTTCAATTTTTTGTGTCCTGTGTGTACTTTTTTCCCGGCTGTCCCAAACTACGCTAAACAAAAAACTTGATGATTTTTATTGCCTACGGCCATTTCACCTTTTCGCATCCCATGCATCCCGCATGTACTTTTGTCCCGACTGTCCCAGATGAAAATCTCCGCACTGCCCACAATAGACCATCTTTCAGCAAATCAGTCGATTCGTACCCTACGCATACTTTTGTCCTGGCTATCACAAACTGCGCGAAACAAAAAACTTGATGATTTTTATTGCCTGCAGCAATTTCACCTTTTCGCGTCCTGTGCATCCTGACGTCCCAACTGTCCTGCGGGTTGCCTGGGACAAAAATGCCCGACTTAGGTATTTTATTCCTTTTTTGGTCCCAAAATTGGTATGACGAACCTTAGTACGACCCGCACTGGTACGATCCGTACCCTTCAGACCTGAAATGCCTTAAAACAATTTTGTAACCTTATATTTTGAATTTTTCCATTTTTCTAACTTGTTGGGATGTTTTTCTTGAATGAGAGAGTTAGAGAGAAGCCGATGGGGCCCCAAAAACATGATTTTTGGCCTTGAATCAATCTACTTGCTTGGGACTGTAAGAATTTGATGCATGTTATCAAAATTACCTTGAGGGGTGAATTTTGGATAACACTACCATTTTCATCCCTTCAGTGATATTTTGGTTAGTTTATTCTCACACATTTTCTGACATTTATCTCTATGGTATTTGTTTGACCCTGGTCTTTTATCACCTTGGTAAATTAAAGAACGACTGACCTCTTAGAGATCCTATCACATTCAACATCTAATAAAGTTGTTGTGAAGAACTTTTAGACATATTTGTTGACACTAGCCAATGTCGTCATCACAATCATTTCCACCTCCTTCCATCAAGCCATTAGTGGTTCTTAACCCCTTATAAAACAAGAGAGGTGAAATAATTTTTCAGAAAGCAAAAGAATCAAAATGAATCAAAAATCAAAAGCTAAAAGCTAAAAGCAAAAGCAAATTGATGTATTACTCTCTCTTGGGGTATTTCCAATAATCTCTATTAGGGCTATGGATGCCTGACTGGAAGTAGAGCAATGTTGTGAATAGAATAAAATACATATCCGGGGATATGGATGCCTAGCTGGCAGCAGAGCAATGTACGGCTATACTTCCACATTTCATTCACAAATCACCTATCACCTATAAAAATAAATCATTCCTACACATTGGAAAGGGTGTCTTCACTTGTTGTCTATTAAATCTTCCCTTCAAGAGGTCATAAATTCCACGTACACAAATTGGATCTCTATCAGTAAGCAGGATTAGTATGTTACCAAGTGTCTTTTTTTGGACCTTGTTCAGAATCTTGCTTTAGTCCTTATCCCATCTCACGATTTGTGCCTTTGGTTAATCACTTCTTCATCTCTAATCATGATTGGTTCTAAGCTACATTCACATCATTCACATCATTCTTCTACTTTGTTTAGAACATCCATGTGTATAAGATTACTTTTTTGTCATGTTTTCAGATACCTTTGTCCCCTTTCACCAAAAAAAATCTTCTCCTTCCTTTCTATCATGTTATTTTAGGCCAACTTACGCTGGGGGAATCCTTTCTTCTTCCCAGCACTTCATTAGTTTACGTTCATCATCATGTTGAACCTATCCATAATGGCCTTGGGCACTGCTTATACACGTGAAGAGTTTTCCTTTGAATACTCCCACCTAATTACTGGGGCATTTTTGCATCTTCACCTTTCTCATACGCACATGGCCTTATGCCCTTGTACATCCCATCTATCACTAGGGGCATCCACACTTCCTCATCTTCTTGTACATAGTTTTAGAAAACTTTCAAAATCATCAAAAACATTTAAATATGTTAGAAAAATAAAAAAGATTCAAATATGTTTCAGAAACCTTCTAAACAATATAAATCATCCTACAAAAATTTTCTCTTTAGTTCTCACATGTTCATGTGTGCGACTTGCCGATCATCTTCATCTACCTTCATCAACAAAAGCTAGGCTGCTTGCTTTGTCTATACTCTGGGGCACAATGAGTTCCCTTGTACTGTTTTGTAGTGCACTTTCATAGGAACGAAGTGGCCTCCATTATTCTCCTCGCATGTATACTTTCTTGGGGAACTATCATTAACCCTTGTCGCTAATTCGCACAGGTCAGAACTAAACTTGGATAACAAGAACATGGTACTTATGTTTCTCTTTTAGGTTTGGCTTGATTACTTTCTCGTATTGCATTGTATTTTTTATGTTGCATGGAGTTAGGAATCTTTTACTTTCTCGTATTGCATTACATTTTGTATGTTGCATGGAGTTTGTGTTTTTGGCAATGGCTATTTGTTTGTATATGGCTTTTCATGTCATAGTACAATTTTGTTCATTCTTTTTAATAAGGACCGATGATGAAGATCTCTAGCAATACATGATGAAAAATAAACTTGTTTAAAAGGCACTGGATGGATGTTATCTCATTCCCTCTTCCTCTACTCCTTTTTCTTCTATATCCCCTTTCTTATCCACACTATTCTTTCTTCTATTATCTTTCTTTCATCTTTGCGATCGTCGATCGAGTTCTTCTATCACTCCATCGATAATCAAGGGGGCATCCTCCATCCTACTCATTTTTCTTCTATCCCTTCAAAATTTTCTACTTTTTTATGCTTGTCTACTTTCTTTGAAGTGACGTCACTTACATCACCTCAAAGAGGGGCAAATGTAGACACCTAAAACATGCTTACACTTAGCATTTCATCCAATCTAGTCAATTGATGACATTTTGTTAATCAACCCTTCTTCGCTCCATTCTCGGATTCCCAATCACAACACATTCTCAGTTGTATTCCTCCTACAATCATCTTATTTGGCTAATATCTCCCTTATTAGCTAAACATTCCACCTTTTGACTATTCAGAACCTCCCTAGTTCTCTCTAGACCACTTCTATTGGCTTCCTAGGCTATCTATTAGTCACAAATGGTTATCCAGACCCCTCCCAACTCTCAATGAGTCTCTAATCACTTGCTAATCAATTTTAACTAGTCTAAACCCTAGTTAACTAGCCTAAACCAAGCTTAACTAAGCCTAAAGCATGTTTATCCTAATCTAATCTAAAATTTATTTTTGAGCTTTAGTCCCACATGCACCCAAAGTTCAAACTCTTCCATTTGGAAAACTATAACTACAAGGCTAAGCCTACCCATTCAAAGACACAACTTTACATAAGCTAAAGCCAAAACAAAGCCTAAGAAAGCTTAAGATCTCATTTGCATTAGCCAAGCTAATAAGGCATTTGATCTTGGGTCATCCACCATTAAAATAGTTTCATCTTGCACCCATGTTAGGTTACTAATGGAATAGCTAAACTTGGCCATGTAGCCATTTAGTGAGATTCATTCACCCTCATGGAGTAAACAACAAAACTGATTGCTTAAGTCTTTAGTAGGCATATTTTGTTAAGCTTTCAAGAATAGAGGTTAATGCTATTTGTTAGATTTCTTGTTTGTTTCAAGTTTTAATACATGCAAATAGCATAACTTGCTCATTTCTTATCATATGGTCTAGTGAGGGACTTTGTACAAAGCTTTGGGGTCTTTCCCCATTTCAATAACTTTTGAAAAACCTTTCATTGAACACACCATTCACCAAATTTCCTCCTTGGGAAGATTTTCAAACCCATTGGGTTTCCTTTCCAAGGACAGGGAAGGGGTTCAAACCTTATGAACCAACTTCCCCACCTCAAACCATATGAGGGGATAAAATATAAGAAAGCTACATGGCTTTCCCATCAAGCCATGAGGTTTACGAGGGAAATTTCCTCCCTCTTCCCCAACACAACTCCAAAATCCATCAAGCCACATATGGATGGAGAAAACAATAAGATATACAAAGAAACATAACATGCAATACATACAACCCATAGTTTTAACACAACAACAAGTTTAAACTAACATCTATATACAAAAACAACAAAGAAGGATCAATCATCATACTTGTAAATTCTTTCCAAAAATCTAAGCTTCTCCAATCCTCTTCCAAGCCAAAGCTTCAAGTATCCAACTTCAAAATTAAAATGCAAAAATGACAAGGTGGAAAAGATTTCCTCCTACACGATGATATATATAAAGAAAAACAAGAGAGGTATCCTCTCCAATGAGAGGGTGACATGTGTCACCCCTCGCTCTTCCCTCCCAAATATTCAAAAAAATTGAAAGAGAATAAAATAAACACACTTTAAGAGGATAATAAGCCAATAACATTCAACTTTTAAGAAAACACTCCACCCAACCATTTCGACAAGAATGGTGACTTATGAGAGGTCAAATGGGAGGTAAAACTCCCATTTGACCAAAAAATGAAGCCTCCTTACCTATAGGTATGGTACAAGGGATTATTTTAATGCTAAGAGAACCCGCAAAACCAAAATGGATCTCCAAAAATAGCCCAATTTTGGGTTTGTCATTTTGGCACAAGTATGGAGGTTGTGGGGCCCACCCAAGGGGTGTTTAAGTTACCGTAACCTTCACAACACAAAATTAAATAAATCAAACACACCTCTAATGTAAGTGGGGGCCACTAGGTCACCTTAGCTAGGTAATCAAGAATAATAAAATAAAATAAAATAAATAAAAAACTTGGAGTCGCCTATGGTGCCCCTAGCAACATAAAAACTCAAACAAGGCCTCATAAAACAATCATGGTTAGGACTTGGCCCAATTGGTTGTTTATGCACACTTGAGTAGCTTCCTTAAAACCCACATTCTCTTGTTCCCCCATAACCTGAACACTCATTGCAAACATTAAAGGAACCTGTCCAATAAAAGTATAATTCAAATACACAGTACAAACAATCAAAGTATAATCATGCTAACTATGCTAACACATCATCAATAAGGAATTGTAAACGAGAAACATTCAAAAATTCATGTAAATTCTTCATGTGTTAACCATCACAGTAATATATAATGAAATCCATCCATGTTATAATATGATAACACTGAATAACCAAATAATCGACAATACAAAGATGTGCGAAAAAACCATATATCCATCATATACCCAATAAGATCAACATCATCGTAACATTTTAGTATTCAAAACATCTACTGAAATGAACTATCATACTAGTCAAAGGTAAATTGGCGCTACGTGCCCAAATAACCAAATAATCATACATGTCCACGAATGATAAAATATAATAACATAATATCAAAATATGCCTTAATCCATGTCTAATAATCAAATATGAGTATAGAGTCAACAAATACTGAAGCTAGAAAATTTGGGCACTACATTCCCACTCTCCTAAAATTATACTTCCTCTTGGAAGTCACTAGAAGAGATAGGGATATCTATCCCTCAATGGTGTAACATCCTCCCATATGGTTGTTGTCTCATCATATCTCTCCCACTACAACCTAATCTGGTCCAAGTCTTCACCCTGAAGGGCCAACCTTTGGTGCTCTAAGATACGCACGGGCTCCAGTATCCACTGTCCTCCATCCTCCACCTATAAGGCCAACCAATCCAAATCATGAGAGATATCACATACATATATATGTAGTATAGAAACATGAAACCCATCGCGGGCCTGTCGAAGGTGTGGTGCAAGGCTAGGTGGTATTGAACTAGACCTATGACCTCCAAGATATCAAATGGCCCCACAAAACAAGGTGAAATATTAGAACCATTTCCATAATGGATTGGGCTCTTATGTGGATGAAATCTCAAGAAGAATTTATCACCCACTGCAAAGTGACGATCAGTCCTCTTAGTGTCTGCATACACCTTTTGGCATGCTTTGACTTGCTCAACATGTTGCCTAATCTATACAACTTGTTTCTCCAAATCATGAAGGTAACCTGGCCCAAGTAAAATCCCATCATCTAACATGTCCCAACTCAAAAGTGTCCTATAAGGACGTCCATATAAAGCCTGATAATGAGCCATATCAATACAACTGTGATATCTATTGTTTTATGAAAATTCAACCAAATGTAGATAATCCTCCCACTTCTTCTACTAGTCCATCACATACATCCTCAACATGTCCTCCAATACCTAATTAACTCTCTCATTCTATCCATTTTTCTATGGGTGATATGTTGAAATAAAATTAATCTAAGTACCGAGAGCGGCCTGAAAGGAAGCCCAAAAATCAGAAGTGTAAATGGTATCCATGTCACTGATGATGGTCTTTGGAATCCCATGTAATCTAACAATATCCTCCATAAAAATTTTGGAAATGGCCTGTGAATTATAGGTGACCTTAATTGGAGAGAAGTGCGTAACCTTTGTCAACTTATCCATAATGACCATAATGGCATCATGATGATAAGAAGACATAGGGAGTCCTACTATGAAATCCAGGGAGATCAAATTCCATTTCCACTCAGGGTATAAGAGTCTCATGGGATGAGAATACTCAGCCTTGACCCTCTGACACTCAAGGCAATGTGCTAAAACCTGTCCAATAATATAACTCCCTCAAATCAGTGAGCATTTTCTTCACTCCTCAATGTGCTGCATATGGGGCTCGATAAGCCTCTGGAAGTATGAAGCTATGAAGATTTCCTATCTTAGGCACATAGATGCGCTTATGGAACCGAATTAAGCCATATACCTCTAAAATACACCTTGAATATTTTCCATATAAAGAAATATGTGACTCAAGCATCCTCTTAGCACCCTTATAAAACCCTTCCTCTTGAAAGTGCTGAAGAATTCCTCCTCTCAAATTTGATGGAACTGCTATGGAAGAAATCACATGTCATTTTCTACTAAGTGCATCTGCAATGAAATTATTCTTCCCCTTGATGTAATGAAACTCCATGTCATACTCAAATAATAACTCAATGCAATGTTATTAGCTAGCATTGAGGTTTGGCTATGAGAAGATATGATGAAGGATATGATGAGTTGTCCTCAAAATGAATAGCCAACCCAAAATAAAATGCAACTAACGCACTAGAGCTTGAAAAAATGCTATAAGATCAAAGTCATAAGTAGGATAGTTAAGCTCATAATCTTTGAGGTTATGGGACTTGAAGGAAATAACCTAATTCTCCTACATAAGAACTACTCCCAAACCCTCTAGTGATGCGTCAATGCAAACTATTAACTCATATGTTGGATATGGAACTGCTAAAATATGAACTGTGTTTAACCTATACTTGAGAAATTGTAAATCATGTTCACACTTATCTGACCAATCAAATTGCTTCCATTTTTGCTAAAAATAAGTAATAGGGTACTTAATCCTAGAGAAGTCCTTTACAAACCTGCGGTAGTACCCTACTAACCCCATGAAGCTCCTTACCTTAGTCACTGATGTTGGCATTGTCCAATCGAGAATATCCTATATCTTAGAGGGATCTACTGAGATACCCTCACTTGATATAATGTGACCCAAGTATTTAATCTCTGTTTGAAATAAGTTGTAATTTTCCAAGTTCCCAAACAACTTCTGCTGTCATAAAAACTGTAGTACCTACCTCAAATGCTCCTTGTGTTCCTCCTTATAACGTGAATAAATCAATATATCATCTAGGAACACCAACACAAAGTGATTCAAAAAGTTCCTGAATACCCCATTTATGAGGATCATGAAGACATATGGGGCATTATTCAAGCCAAAAGTAAAACCCGTGAACTCTTAATTCCCATAGTGAGTGCAGAAATTTTTCTTGTGAATATCTACATCTACAATGCACAACTGACAATATCCTAACTTTAGATCAATCTTGGAGAACACTCTGTCTCCACTCATATGATCAAACAAGTTGTCAATCCACATCAGAGTATAACAGTTCTTAATAGTGACCTTGTTCAACTGTTTGAAGTTGAAACAAAGCCTAAGATATCCATCCTTCTTCACAAAAATGATTTGCGCTCCACATGGAGATATACTATGGTGAATGATACCCTTATCCAATAGCTCCTCTAACTAATTATTAATCTCATGAACCTCTTGGTCATCATCCGATAGGGTGCCCTAGAAAATGATGCTGCTCCTGGCACTAGATAGATGGTTAAATCCACCTCTCTACAAGGTGTTAACCCTGAAAGTTGACCTAGAAATACATCTTCAAACTCCCTCAAAAATGGATCATCATCAAGAGGTGAATGTTTAGTAGTACTCTCTGATCGGTCATGGAAAATGATAAAAAATAATTGACAACATTTACACATACTCTTCTTGATTTAATTAGCCAAGATCCTATGCAAGGAGATAGGCCTTTACATCCCTGAAATCACAAGTGAACTCCCAATATCATCATGACACTCAATGACCTTTCTCCTATAATATATGTTGGCTTGATAATCCTCGAGTCAATCCATGCACAAAACTACCTCGTAGGATCCAAAAGGTAAAAATCCAAGGTCTAGAGTAGTGGAGAATACTCCCAAATCCAGTACACAACTCTCCACATCGGTATCTATTCCAAGTTTAGCCCAAGAGGCCAACTCGAGCTACCAACTATATGGCTTCCTAACAACAAATAACACACACTGGTCCACTACAGATGGAGATATAAATGAATCCAAACCACCTGAATCAAAAAGGCTTGAGATAGAAATACTCCTAATAGTACATGTCATCTAGATAAATATGGCATGATGCTTGGACTTGTAGATATATACCGCTACGTAGATGAGATGGGTACATCCTATATCTGCCACTGTATTCTTAGATACATGAGATCTCTGTCCATCAAATGTGGTTGGTTTTTGTGGACACATATGCACATAGTGATGAGGGGACCCAAAAATGAAACATCCTACTACCCCTATTTGAGAAGCAATTCCTCCTATACTCTTTTGCATTGATCCTTTTGGTCCAATCCTAGCAGACTATATTGTGTGAGCTAGCTGTAATTTTTGGGTACCCTGTCTCCTATCTTTGCCCCCACCAATACCTCCTCTAGCTCCTCCTCTATGCATGCTCTGACTCTACCTGGCCCACTGTTGTTGGTGAGCATGTTGTTGTGAGTGTTGTGGAGAAATCGATACTGAATGAGGAGGCCTAAATCCTCCCCTAGTGGGTAGTGTTATACCCTGTGACCTCTGAATTTGAAAATTTTACATCTTCTCCTCATACTTGCCCATGTTCATGTCTTTGTGCTCCTAGGCTTTGGTCATGTTCTCCTCTACTAAGTAGACCTTCTCAAGTGTGGGAGGAGATAGCATCCTAACTGTCCCATCTATATCTACATTAAAACCTTGAATAAACCTGTTATTCTATAACTTCTCATCCTACAAGTAGTCCACATATTGTAACAGTTCTAGAAATCTGCTCTCATAATGCACTACTGTTGTTGAGCCTTATCATAGTTTGTGGATCTCATCAATCCTATTCTGCATGAAATTATAAGACATATAACGATCTCTGAATCACTCCTCGAATAACTCCTAGGTCACTATATCATGAGTCAGATGGAGCTTCTGATGCTTATCCCTCCACCAAAGGCCTCCTATGTCTCAAAGGAGGTGTATGGCAAATTTGGATTTGACATTACTCTCATATGTTTGCAATCCAAAGCAAAGGTGACGACTAAGGAACCATGACTCAGCCCCAAAATCATCTATAATGCCATAATAATTAGGTGGTTGAAACTAAAGAAGGTCTCTAATCATGCTACCTACAACACAATCCTAGCACTGCTGCCCAACTATCCTCTCTACAAGTGAATGTGGACGTATATCCTCAAATGTCCCCTCAAGGACATGTGACTACATACAAAGACATGAGAACACCCTCTTAAAGTGAATGGAGGGGATACATGACCTCTCCCATCTTGAATTATTGTGATGATGAGGCTCCGAGTTTGCGCTCTTGTCAGGCTGTGTATCCTCTCCCTTGAAAACATCCTCCTTTATTGGCCCACGTGGTGGTAGAAGGCACTACCAAATTTCCTCTAAAATATATGGTCCAAGCTCAGGGGCACATAGCTCAAGCATAGGCAATCTACATCCCAAGTCTCTGATGGATCAGTGTCTCCCGGATTCCATCCTATGTACAAAATGCAAGAGTGGATTATTAGTTTAAAAAGGGGTTACGGAAACGTTTTAATGGTTAGATTAATTTTTGTTTATTAGTTTCACCATATTAATTAATTAAATGTGTTTACTGAGAGCATTCATGTTTACAAACCACCACTCTAATACTAAATGTAATGCCTAACATTTAATACGGAAAAAAATCATCTTAATACTCATGAAATTTGGCTAAAATTTATTTAATGTTTTTTTTATGTATTATGTTGTAATCCTTATACGTTTTATTTTTTTCAATACACCCATGACCATAGCATAATAGAGTTTCCCTTGTATGTGATATAAAGTTATTTTATGATGTGATATTGTAATTTAATATTTAATAACGTATTTTCAAGTTCAAGATAAAAATAGAAATAATCCTAATAATACTCCCCCATTATAATAAATGGTCGTGGAACATTTTACTATTTATAAGAATTATCCTCATGGAAAAATATTATAGCCATCGATATTTTTACGTCATAACATTATAAAATTACATTGCAATCTCCTATTTTACCCACACCCTCTTTACCGTATACATGTATTCATTTATAACTTATTACTAATAACAATTAAATTATTAAAAATTGCATCCATAATAACCATTATCACAAGTACCTAATTTAGGGCATAAAACAAGGTACATTATACTTTCCTATATTTTAACTTGGGTGTGGTGCTTATGGTGGACTAGCAAATAGGTGAGAGGCTCTAAATTTAAAGATTTAAAACTAAAATTTAAATTCCTTCACCAAAAGAAACCCTAAAAGATTGACCACACTTTTTTATTCAAATTAGGGATTGCCTCTTTGTGTCTTGGTGGCTTACATTATTAGTTCTGCCCCCATTTTTTGGTTTCTTTAGTTCTTGTTCTCAACCTGTAGGGAGGGTGTGCCATGACATGGGTGCGAGAGGTTTTGGAGCGGAGGCGTGGCTGCCATGGGGCTGGTGAGATGGGTCTCATTGAAGGGGAAGGACCATGAATGGGGAAATGAGGTCGTACCGTGGTTAATTTTTAGCCATGGTTGTTAGATAAAAGGATAGTAGAAGAGGGAGAGAAAGAGGTGCAAGGGGGAATCAGAGTTGGGGTTCTGCGAGGGTTGCTAGTTGCTCACTGCGCAGGGCAGCGATCATATGGAATGGGGAATGGGAAGGGTTACGTTGGGGGGTGGTTGTGGTGCCACATCACAACCATGGTTAAAGCAATAGGTAAGGGGTCAGGTAGGCCGTGATCTGTCCCCCTCGCCATTTTTTAATTTTATTTAATGAAAAAATCCGGCATGTTTATTATTTAGTTTTTTGTAGCTTCTCATCTTCTTCGGTCTATAGAGTCCTTCTCTTCTTCTTCTTCTTCTATGAAGATGTTGTTTGTACATGGGCACCTTATCAGGCCTTTAGTTTTCAGGCCCCATTGACACATCTTTCTTGGTTGTTTAAGAGTGTCTTCTTGTTTTGTCTAACTCATCATAGCTGCTACCCCAACATCAATGAAGGGGGGGTGTTGGTGTGTGGGATCTTATGTGTCCTCCACTCACATATGGAGGGTCATCTCACATGGGTTAAGTTTAGGGTTAGGTTTAGGTATTTCTTATGTGTCATGAACTAGGGTTACTCAGCACCCTATATGTATCCCTTCATTTGAAATTTATGAGTATGCCAAGACACTCTGTTGTCTTTCTCTATATGTGCAAGCTTTGTTCTGTTATGCATGTTCTTCCATTGATTGATCGATTTATCCTTGTGATTAAGCTGCAGCTATTACATTTCCTTTGGAGTGTAACTTCATTGTGGTACACCGTTTTCAATATGATTATCAAAAACTCTTTCACTTTCTGTTGGCCTTTCTATACTTAGCAGATTCTACGACTGACTATGTCCCCCTTTTTTGACTCTGACCATGTGGCGAAGCCCTGCGCTCATTTGTGAACCCACTCTTTGTGCTGATGAGACACGTGGAGGCTTCTGCTGCCCTGAGACTTTTCAACTACCGATTATCTCCCTTTCAAACTTGGGACATGTGGAAGCTCCATGCTCATTTAGGGACTATCCCTTGGGTGTCACTTCTGAAGCTGCACTGTTTGGACACGTTGAGGCTCAACACACATTTGGGACTTGCCTTTTTGATGTGCCTTTTAAAATTGTGCCAAGATGACACATGGCACCTTCCACGGTTCTGTTGTTTGGACTTGAGTCAACTTGTATGTGGCTAATTCTGAAAAATTCGAGCCCTTTTAACTTTTTATTCACCTGTGAGCCTCTGGTTTCTTGATGCTATTGGCCCCCCCTTAATTGACTTTTCTCCTCAATTTCAAGTCTACCTGCTCCTCAGATTTGAGATCGATTGTCGGATTTAAAATGTGGTTCATATGACAGAGATGACCCTTGAATTTTTTGTGCAGGGTCGTGTTTGATAATTTTTTTTCTAGGGGGGAAAAATGTGATAAAAGTTTAGTGACTCACAAGGACATCTACCTGTTAGATGAAGAGACTAGTAGCCTTGAAGCATCGATTGGGCATGGATTCTACCTAGTAGATACAAATCTGATCTTGTCCCTGAAACCATTAGCCCGACTACTTTCTTGGTGACCCCTGAGTCTGCTTTGGAAATGGACTGCCTCGAAACCTCTGTATTTGTTTTGTTTTGGAACTAGAAACTATTACAGGAAGCTATGGGTCTCTCTGCTGTGAATACTGAAGGGCTTGGTGCATGGTAAAAAGACAAAATCAAAGATACCTCAAATAAGACATGCAGAGTATGTGCAAGTACTTCTTGTACTGAAAAAAAAATATACTACTCCTACTCCTCTACTAACCCTTATCGAAAGAAAAGGTAAAAAAATCCCACCACAGGAAGGGAGAAATAGCTTCCCTTTCTCAAAATTTGGGACCATGTAGTTTATTTGGTGCTAGACATGGTTGGAACTGAAGGAGTACAAAACCAATTGCATATGGTGTCTCACCCTCCTCAAAGTATCAACAAACATGCTGTACACCTTCGAGGGTGTTTTGCACTTGAATTTGGGAGGCGCTACTGCTAACCTTTGGTACCTTTGTAACTTAACCTCATGCTCTGAAGTGGGCATGACTAGTTTTGGCTCTTCTCTTGGCCCCAATGAAGCCAAGTACCTAATTAGGCATGTTTGGTCCTTTGAATGTGCCCATGTTCTGAATCTTATCACGGATGGAGCTTCCTATAGACCTTCCTGAATGAGTGGTATGGAAGGGATGGAATCCTCATGCTCTTAACTTCCCTCCTCCTAAGAAGAACATGGAATATTCATATCTTCCAACCTTGGTTCCAGAGGGTTGTTATGAAGTGTAGGATGTTATACTTGAATGATCTCCTTTATGGCAGTAGGATCATGTGCTTGGAAGGTGAATGATGGAGGAGAAAATGATATTATCTCCTTAGGATCCTCTCCATTAAAGAAATCTTCCAAGTCTGAAAGATAGTTTGCCTCCTTGTTGTCCTAATGCATGTGCTCAAACTCCTCCATTGTGTCCTCTTGATCTGTGACTTGCTACCATGGTTCCCTCATCTTTAAGCATGAAGTTTGAAAGATCAAATTTTTCTTCAACATTAGAGCTTGAAAGGGATCAAGTTTGAGAAAGAATTGAAGATATTCTATGGCCCCTACTCTTGTGTTTAGAGCCCTCTAAAACTGTATGGTCCCTCCTCCATAACCAAAATGCAATCCCTCTTCTTTTGGATTTGGAGTAGATTCTTTCTTCCCACACTTGTGCTGTAGCTGAAGCTTCCCACCACTTGTGGCATGACCTTATCCTCCTCCATAGGCTTAACCAACAAGGTAATCTTTGTAAACCCAAATCGGGTAGACCATCTTCATATTTTATCATCGCTTCTTTTGTTGGTTCCTCTTGTTCTTGTGTTCTCCTGAATAGATTCTGAGTATCTTCCCAACATGGGACTTGGGAAAGTAGATAGAAAGGATTGGTGGGTAGGGTCTCCATAGTTGTTGTTTATTTGTGTGGAGGGGACTTGGAATAAAATAAATAAAAAACTTGGAGTCGCCTATGGTGCCCTTAGCAACATAAAAACTCAAACAAGGCCTCATAAAACAATCATGGTTAGGACTTGGCCCAATTGGTTGTTTATGCACACTTGAGTAGCTTCCTTAAAACCCACATTCTCCTGTGCCCCCGTAACTTGCAAACTCATTGCAAACATTAAAGGAACCTATCCAATAAAAGTATAATTCAAATACACAGTACAAACAATCAAAGTATAATCATGCTAACTATGCTAACACATCATCAATAAGGAATTGTAAACGAGAAAAATTCAAAAATTAATGTAAATTCTTCATGTGTTAACCATCACAGTAATATATAATTAAATCCATCCATGTTATAATATGATAACAGTGAATAACCAAATAATCGACAATACAAAGATGTGTGAAAAAACCATATATCCATCATATACCCAATAAGATCAACATCATCGTAACATTTTAGTATTCAAAGCATCTACTGAAATGAACTATCATACTAGTCAAAGGTAAATTGGCGCTACGTGCCCAAATAACCAAACAATCATAAAATATAATAACATAATATCAAAATATGCCTTAATCCATGTCTAATAATCAAATATGAGTATAGAGTCAACAAATACTAAATCTAGAAAATTTGGGCACTACATTCCCACTCTCCTAAAATTATACTTCCTCTTGGAAGTCACTAGAAGAGATAGGGATATCTATCCGTCAATGGTGTAACATCCTCCCATATGGTTGTTGTCTCATCTTATCTCTCCCACTACAACCTAATCTGGTCCAAGTCTTCACCCTGAAGGGCCAACCTTTGGTGCTCTAAGATACGCACGGGCTCCAGTATCCACTTCCCTCCATCCTCCACCTATAAGGCCAACCAATCCAAATCATGAGAGATATCACATACATATATATGTAGTATAGAAACATGAAACCCATCGCGGGCCTGTCGAAGGTGTGGTGCAAGGCTAGGTGGTATTGAACTAGACCTATGACCTCCAAGATATTAAATGGCCCCACAAAACAAGGTGAAATATTAGAACCCTTTCCATAATGGATTGGGCTCTTATGTGGATGAAATCTCAAGAAGACTTTATCACCCACTGCAAAGTGACGATCAGTCCTCTTAGTGTCTGCATACACCTTTTGGCATGCTCTGACTTGCTCAACATGTTGCCTAATCTATACAACTTGTTGCTCCAAATCATGAAGGTAACCTGGCCCAAGTACAATCCCATCATCTAACATGTCCCAACTCAAAGGTTTCCTATAAGGACGTCCATATAAAGCCTGATAATGAGCCATATCAATACAATTGTGATATCTATTGTTTTATGAAAATTCAACCAAATGTAGATAATCCTCCCACTTCTTCTACTAGTCCATCACATACATCCTCAACATGTCCTCCAATACCTAATTAAATCTCTCATTCTATCCATTTTTCTATGGCTGATATGCTGAACTAAAATTAATCTAAGTACCGAGAGCGGCCTGAAAGGAAGCCCAAAAATCAGAAGTGTAAATGGTATCCATGTCACTGATGATGGTCTTTGGAATCCCATGTAATCTAACAGTATCCTCCATAAAAATTTTGGCAATGGCCTGTGAATTATAGGTGACCTTAATTGGAGAGAAGTGCGCAACCTTTGTCAACTTATCCACAATGACCATAATGGCATCATGATGATAAGAAGACATAGGGAGTCCTACTATGAAATCCAGGGAGATCAAATTCCATTTCCACTCAGGATATAAGAGTCTCATGGGATGAGAATACTCAGCCTTGACCCTCTGACACTCAAGGCAATGTGCTAAAACCTGTCCAATAATATAACTCCCTCAAATCAGTGAGCATTTTCTTCACTCCTCAATGTGCTGCATATGGGGCTCGATAAGCCTCTGGAAGTATGAAGCTATGAAGATTTCCTATCTTAGGCACATAGATGCGCTTATGGAACCGAATTAAGCCATATACCTCTAAAATACACCTTGAATATCTGCCATATAAAGAAATACGTGACTCAAGCATCCTCCTAGCACCCTTATAAAACCCTTCCTCTTGAAGGTGCTGAAGAATTCCTCCTCGCAAATTTGATGGAACTGCTATGGAAGAAATCACATGTCATTTTCTACTAAGTGCATCTGCAATGAAATTATTCTTCCCCTTGATGTAATGAAACTCCATGTCATACTCAAATAATAACTCAATGCAATGTTATTAGCTAGCATTGAGGTTTGGCTATGAGAAGATATGATGAAGGATATGATGAGTTGTCCTCAAAATGAATAGCCAACCAAAAATAAAATGCAACTAACGCACTAGAGCTTGAAAAACTGCTATAAGATCAAAGTCATAAGTAGGATAGTTAAGCTCATAATCTTTGAGGTTATGGGACTTGAAGGAAATAACCTAATTCTCCTACATAAGAACTACTCCCAAACCCTCTAGTGATGTGTCAATGCAAACTATTAACTCATATGTTGGATATGGAACTGCTAAAATATGAACTGTGTTTAACCTCTACTTGAGAAATTGGAAATCATGTTCACACTTATCTGACCAATCAAATTGCTTCCATTTTTGCTAAAAATAAGTAATATGGTACTTAATCCTAGAGAAGTCCTTTACAAACCTGCGGTAGTACCCTACTAACCCCATGAAGCTCCTTACCTTAGTCACTGATGTTGGCATTGTCCAATCGAGAATATCCTATATCTTAGAGGGATCTACTGAGATACCCTCACTTGATATAATGTGACCCAAGTATTTAATCTCTGTTTGAAATAAGTTGTAATTTTCCAAGTTCCCAAACAACTTTTGTTGTCATAAAAACTGTAGTACCTACCTCAAATGCTCCTTTTTTTCCTCCTTATAACGTGAATAAATCAATATATCATCTAGGAACACCAACACAAAGTGATTCAAAAAGGTCATGAATACCCCATTTATGAGGATCATGAAGACATATGGGGCATTATTCAAGCCAAAAGTAAAACCCGTGAACTCTTAATTCCCATAGTGAGTGCAAAAATTTTTCTTGTGAATATCTACATCTACAATGCACAACTGACAATATCCTAACTTTAGATCAATCTTGGAGAACACTCTGGCTCCACTCATATGATCAAACAAGTTGTCAATCCACATCAGAGTATAACAGTTCTTAATAGTGACCTTGTTCAACTGTCTGAAGTTGAAACAAAGCCTAAGATATCCATCCTTCTTCACAAAAATGATTTGCGCTCCACATGGAGATATACTATGGTGAATGATACCCTTATCTAATAGCTCCTCTAACTAATTATTAATCTCATGAACCTCTTGGTCATCATCCGATAGGGTGCCCTAGAAAATGATGCTGCTCCTGGCACTAGATAGATGGTTAAATCCACCTCTCTACAAGGTGTTAACCCTGAAAGCTGACCTAGAAATACATCTTCAAACTCCCTCAAAAATGGATCATCATCAAGAGGTGAATGTTTAGTAGTACTCTCTGATCAGTCATGGAAAATGATAACAAATAATTGACAACATTTACACATACTCTTCTTGATTTAATTAGCCAAGAGCCTATGCAAGGAGATAGGCCTTTACATCCCTGAAATCACAAGTGAACTCCCAATATCATCATGACACTCAATGACCTTGCTCCTATAATATATGTTGTCTTGATAATCCTCGAGTCAATCCATGCACAAAACTACCTCGTAGGATCCAAAAGGTAAAAATCCAAGGTCTAGAGTAGTGGAGAATACTCCCAAATCCAGTACACAACTCTCCACATAGGTATCTATTCCAAGTTTAGCCCAAGAGGCCAACTTGAGCTACCAACTATATGGCTTCCTAACAACAAATAACACACACTGGTCCACTACAGATGGAGATATAAATGAATCCAAACCACCTGAATCAAAAAGGCTTGAGATAGAAATACTCCTAATAGTACATGTCATCTAGATAACTATGGCATGATGCTTGGATTAGTAGATATATACCGCTACGTAGATGAGATGGGTACATCCTATATCTGCCACTGTATTCTTAGATACATGAGATCTTTGTCCATCAAATGTGGTTGGTTTTTGTGGACACATATGCACATAGTGATGAGGGGACCCAAAAATGAAACATCCTACTACCCCTATTTGAGAAGCAATTCCTCCTATACTCTGTTGCATTGATCCTTTTGGTCCAATCCTAGCAGACTATTTTGTGTGAGCTAGCTGTACTTTTTGGGTACCCTGTCTCCTATCTCTTCCCCCACCAATACCTCCTCTAGCTCCTCCTCTATGCATGCTCTGACTCTACCTGGCCCACTGTTGTTGGTGAGCATGTTGTTGTGAGTGTTGTGGAGAAATCGATACTGAATGAGGAGGCCTAAATCCTCCCCTAGTGGGTAGTGTTATACCCTGTGACCTCTGAATTTGAAAATTTTACATCTTCTCCTCATACTTGCCCATGTTCATGTCTTTGTGCTCCTAGGCTTTGGTCATGTTCTCCTCTACTAAGTAGACCTTCTCAAGTGTGGGAGGAGATAGCATCCTAACTAGTCCCATCTATATCTACATTAAAACCTTGAATAAACCTGTTATTTCTATAACTTCTCATCCTACAAGTAGTCCACATATTGTAACAGTTCTAGAAATCTGCTCTCATAATGCACTACTGTTGTTGAGCCTTATCATAGTTTGTGGATCTCATCAATCCTATTCTGCATGAAATTATAAGACATATAACGAGCTCTGAATCACTCCTCGAATAACTGCTAGGTCACTATATCATGAGTCAGATGGAGCTTCTGCTGCTTATCCCTCCACCAAAGGCCTCCTATGTCTCAAAGGAGGTGTATGGAAAATTTGGATTTGACACTACTCTCGTATGTTTGCAATCCAAAGCAAAGGTGACGACTAAGGAACCATGACTCAGCCCCAAAATCATCTGTAATGCCACAATAATTAGGTGGTTGAAACTAAAGAAGGTCTCTAATCATGCTACCTGCAACACGATCCTAGCACTGCTACCCAACTATCCTCTCTACAAGTGAATGTGGATGTATATCCTCAAATGTCCCCTCAAGTACATGTGACTACATACAAAGACATGAGAACACCCTCTCAAAGTGAATGGAGGGGATACATGATCTCTCCCATCTCGAATTATTGTGTTGATGAGGCTCCGAGTTTGCGCTCTCGTCAGGCTGTGTATCCTCTCCCTTGAAAACATCCTCCTTTATTGGCCCACGTGGTGGTAGAAGGCACTACCAAATTTCCTCTAAAATATATGCTCCAAGCTCAGGGGCACATAGCTCAAGCATAGGCAATCTACGTCCCAAGTCTCTGATGGATCAGTGTCTCCCGGATTCCATCCTATGTACAAAATGCAAGAGTGGATTATTAGTTTAAAAAGGGGTTGCGGAAACGTTTTAATGGTTAGATTAATTTTTGCTTATTAGTTTCACCATATTAATTAATTAAATGTGTTTACTGAGAGCGTTCGTGTTTACAAACCACCACTCTAATACTAAATGTAATGCCTAACATTTAATACGAAAAAAAATCATCTTAATACTCATGAAATTTGGCTAAAATTTATTTAATGTTTTTTTTATGTATTATGTTGTAATCCTTATACGTGTTATTTTTTTCAATACACCCATGACCATAGCGTAATAGAGTTTCCCTTGTATGCGATATAAAGTTATTTTATGATGTGATATTGTAATTTAATATTTAATAACGTATTTTCGAGTTCAAGATAAAAATAGAAATAATCCTAATAATACTCCCCCATTATAATAAATGGTCGTGGAACATTTTAGTATTTATAAGAATTATCCTCATGGAAAAATATTATAGCCATCGATATTTTTACGTCATAACATTATAAAATTACATTGCAATCTCCTATTTTACCCACATCCTCTTTACCGTATACATGTATTCATTTATAACTTATTACTAATAACAATTAAATTATTAAAAATTGCATCCATAATAACCATTATCACAAGTACCTAATTTAGGGCATAAAACAAGGTACATTATACTTTCCTATATTTTAACTTGGGTGTGGTGCTTATGGTGGACTAGCAAATAGGTGAGAGGCTCTAAATTTAAAGATTTAAAACTAAAATTTAAATTCCTTCACCAAAAGAAACCCTAAAAGATTGACCACACTTTTTTATTCAAATTAGGGATTGCCTCTTTGTGTCTTGGTGGCTTACATTTATTAGTTCTGCCCCCATTTTTTGGTTTCTTTAGTTCTTGTTCTCAACCTGTAGGGAGGTGGTGCCATGACATGGGTGCGAGAGGTTTTGGAGCGGAGGCGTGGCTGCCATGGGGCTGGTGAGATGGGTCTCATTGAAGGGGAAGGACCATGAATGGGGAAATGAGGTCGTACCGTGGTTAATTTTTAGCCATGGTTGTTAGATAAAAGGATAGTAGAAGAGGGAGAGAAAGAGGTGCAAGGGGGAATCAGAGTTGGGGTTCTGTGAGGGTTGCTAGTTGCTCACTGCGCAGGGCAGCAATCATATGGAATGGGGAATGGGAAGGGTTACGTTAGGGGGTGGTTGTGGTGCCACATCACAACCATGGTTAAAGCAATAGGTAAGGGGTCAGGTAGGCCGTGATCTATCCCCCCCGCCATTTTTTAATTTTATTTAAGGCAAAAATCCGGCATGTTTATTATTTAGTTTTTTGTAGCTTCTTATCTTCTTCGGTCTATAGAGTCCTTCTCTTCTTATTCTTCTTCTATGAAGATGTTGTTTGTACATGGGCACCTTATCAGGCCTTTAGTTGTCAGGCCCCATGGACACATCTTTCTTGGTTGTTTAAGAGTGTCTTCTTGTTTTGTCTAACTCATCATAGCTGCTACCCCAACATCAATGAAGGGGTGTGTTGGTGTGTGGGATCTTATGTGTCCTCCACTCACATATGGAGGGTCATCTCACATGGGTTAAGTTTAGGGTTAGGTTTAGGTATTTCTTATGTGTCATGAACTAGGGTTACTCAGCACCCTATATGTATCCCTTCATTTGAAATTTATGAGTATGCCAAGACACTATGTTGTCTTTCTCTATATGTGCAAGCTTTGTTCTGTTATGCATGTTCTTCCATTGATTGATCGATTTATCCTTGTGATTAAGCTGCAGCTATTACATTTCCTTTGGAGTGTAACTTCATTGTGGTACACCATTTTCAATATGATTATCAAAAACTCTTTCACTTTCTGTTGGCCTTTCTATACTTAGCATATTCTACGACTGACTATGTCCCCCTTTTTTGACTCTAACCATGTGGCGAGCCCGCGCTCATTTGTGAACCCACTCTTTGTGCTGATGAGACACGTGGAGGCTTCTGCTGCCCTGAGACTTTTCAACTACCGATTATCTCCCTTTCAAACTTGGGACACGTGGAAGCTCTGTGCTCATTTAGGGACTATCCCTTGGGTGTCACTTCTGAAGCTGCACTATTTGGACACGTTGAGGCTCAACACACATTTGGGACTTGCCTTTTTGATGTGCCTTTTAAAATTGTGCCAAGATGACACATGGCACCTTCCACAAGTCTGTTGTTTGGACTTGAGTCAACTTGTATGTGGCTAATTCTGAAAAATTCGAGCCCTTTTAACTTTTTATTCACCTGTGAGCCTCTGGTTTCTTTGATGCTATTGGCCCCCCTTAATTGACTTTTCTCCTCAATTTCAAGTCTACCTGCTCCTCAGATTTGAGATCGATTGTCGGATTTAAAATGTGGTTCATATGACAGAGATGACCCTTGAATTTTTTGTGCAGGGTCGTGTTTGATCATTTTTTTCTAGGGGGAAAAATGTGATAAATTTTTAGTGACTCACAGGGACATCTACCTATTAGATGAAGAGACTAGTAGCCTTGAAGCATCCATTGGGCATGGATTCTACCTAGTAGATACAAATCTGATCTTGTCCCTGAAACCATTAGCCCGACTACTTGCTTGGTGACCCTGAGTCTGCTTTGGAAATGGACTGCCTCGAAACCTCTGTATTTGTTTTGTTTTGGAACTAGAAACTATTACAGGAAGCTATGGGTCTCTCTGCTGTGAATACTGAAGGGCTTGGTGCATGGTAAAAAGACAAAATCAAAGATACCTCAAATAAGACATGCAGAGTATGTGCAAGTACTTCTTGTACTGAAAAAAAAATCTACTCCTACTCCTCTACTAACCCTTATCGAAGAAAAGGTAAAAAAATCCCACCACAGGAAGGGAGAAATAGCTTCCCTTTCTCAAAATTTGGGACCATGTAGTTTATTTGGTGCTAGACATGGTTGGAAATGAGAGTACAAAACCAATTTGCATATGGTGTCTCACCCTCCTCAAAGTATCAACAAACATGATGTACACCTTCGAGGGTTGTTTTGCACTTGAATTTGGGAGGCGCTACTGCTAACCTTTGGTACTTTGTAACTTAACCTCATGCTCTGAAGTGGGCATGACTAGTTTTGGCTTCTTTCTTGGCCCCAATGAAGCCAAGTACCTAATTAGGCATGGTTTGGTCCTTTGAATGTGCCCATGTTTCTGAATCTTAACTCCACGGATGGAGTCTTCCTATAGACCTTCCTGAATGAGTGGTATGGAAGGGATGGAATCCTCATGCTCTTTACCTTCCTCCTCCTAAGAAGAACATGGAATATTCATATCTTCCAACCTTGGTTCCAGAGGGTTGTTATGAAGTGTAGGATGTTATACTTGAATGATCTCCTTCATGGTAGTAGGATCATGTGCTTGGAAGGTGAATGATGGAGGAGAAAATGATATTATCTCCTTAGGATTCTCTCCATCAAAGAAATCTTCCAAGTCTGAAAGATAGTTTGCCTCCTTGTTGTCCTAATGCATGTGCTCAACCTCCTCCATTGTGTCCTCTTGATCTGTGACTTGCTCACCATGGTTCCCCTCATCTTTAAGCATGAAGTTTGAAAGATCAAAATTTTCTTCAACATTAGAGCTTGAAAGGGATCAAGTGTGAGAAAGAATTGAAGATTATTCTATGGCCTACTCTGTGTTTAGAGCCTCTAAAACTGTATGGTCCTCCTCCATAACCAGAATGCAATCCTCTTCTTTTGGATTTGGAGTAGATTCTTCTTCCCACACTTGTGCTGTAGCTGAAGCTTCCACCACTTGTGGCATGACCTTATCCTCCTCCATAGGCTTAACCAACAAGGTAATCTTTGTAAACCCAAATCTGGTAGCCCAACTCTTCATATTTTCTATCATCTCTTCTCTGTTGGGTTCCTCTTTTCTTTGTTGTTCTCCTTGACTAGATTCTTGAGTATCTTCCCAACATGGACTTGGGAAAGTAGAAGGATTGGTGGGTAGGGTCTCCACTAGTTGTTTGTTTATCTGTGGTGGAGGGGAAGGTATTTACTTTGGCTCTTGTGGAGGGGACTTGGATATGGAAGGGAAAAGGGAAGAAGAATTGAGATGAGATGAAGGGATAGGAGACGGGGAAGGGAAATCAAAATTTTGGGCAGTAAGTGGGGGGCTTGACTCTTGATCATGCTGAAATGATAAAGTTTGAGAAAGAGAAAATGAAGGACAAGGAGCTGGTGATTTACTTACCTATTGACAAGGCTGTCTTGCACTTTTCTCATATGCCTCAATGTTCTTAATCCACTACGCAAGGTGAGGTAGCATTTCAGCCATGAAGTCAATCTTCTCAAGAGGGTTGTAATGTCTTGCCATAGGGCCGACCCATGGACCAGGTACCCTATAGCTAATTCGGAATGCTTTCATCTGAGATGTGGCCCTTGATTATACAATACATGCATCTATTCTTAGATTTTCCATCTACAAATTAGCTTGTTCAGGTGTGGAACTACCTCCAAAATCTATATATCCATGTTCTGTATCAACTGTATAGTTTGGAAAATGACCAAACTGATTTTAATTTGACTCACCTGGATATCCATAGTGTTAATTTTCATTGTGAAATTTTTTTGGAGGTGTGCTGAAGTAACATGGAGATGGATCTGAATAACAATACTACTGCAAGTGTGAACTCCAAGATGTAAATGAAGTCATGATTGCACAATTTCATGGAATGGAAGAAAATGGGAGATGTGGAAAGAAAGATGAATGAAGATGGGTGGAAATGAATGAGAAAGGTCTGTAACTCAGAGAATGGGTCGTTTACCAGATGGAGTTTGTCATCACCAATCCAGCACTATGATAATTCTTCACCGAGAACTCCTCGTGCTATGATTATTTACTAATGCACAGCCTTTAGTTTGGTGGATGTAATCTGGAAACAAAACAACAACATAACACAAGAATACCATCGACTATGATAAGACGGAATGATGACAAATCTGAAATATCAAAGTAAATTATAATACTAACATGAAATTGTTACAATCTCACCCATGAGGTACTTCAAGTGTTATTGACTTCACTTGCCTTTCACCAAGACTATGGGAGAAACTTTACAATTACACCTCTTAATGGCTTCTTCAACACACCTTTAAACTGATGGCTTCCTTCGCACACTTCCTACAATATTTCTCACTACTTCCTTCTATGCTAAATGAGGGGGGTGGCCTCTCTATTTATAGAACTTCCAGGCTTATCCATCTTATCTCTAAGATAGGATAAGAAATCCACTCTGACGAATCATATTCCATACCTTAACTCTTATCTGTACATGTAAGCTTATCTTTTAAGATAAGATAAACCTTATCATTTTACATGGGTTCCACATTTTTAGACTTTTTACAAATAAAATACACAAAATATTTATGACCTCACTCCTTGTCCTTATTACCAATATAATATTTCTAATTCCTAATCATGTAGACCCTACTTCTCTACTTACCCAAACTTTGACATTTTAACATTACCAGACCACTTACGACAAATATTTACTTTTTACCACAACATTCCTATTGTACTTTTGACTATTACCGTACTATACATTATTGGCGGCGTCGTACTGGCAGCGTCGTTATCTTCTATCAGACGCTACTACTAATTATACTTAACAATATCGTATTCCTAATACATACATTAATGAAATAGAAATCATGGAGGAAAATTTTAGTGTCGACATCTTCCCCCTTCCTAGCTTCTACTCCCTCCTCAGAGTAGACTATTCTGGTGCTTGGAAAATCTTCAACTTGTCGTGGTTAACCCATTTCATAATGGGAGTGCCATCCAATTCCTCTAGTCGATACGTACCATTTTCATGCACAACTACTATTTTGTAGGGCCCCATCCATTTTGGAAGAAATTTTCTCTGTCTTCATTTTTTGTATTTGGAATCATATACTAGAACCAAGTCATTCACATGAAATGGAGACCACCGGATCTTTTGATCAAAGTATTCCTTCTGCTTCATTTTCTTCTTATATCTTGTATCCTTAGCTATTTCCCTCATTTCCTCTAGGAAATGAAGATGTACCAACCTTTCTTTTACTAAATCACTTTCATCCATTCTTTCATTTTCCATTACTTTGACCGTGGGAATATCAAACTCAATAGGAAGAACTGGATCAATGCCATAGGCCAACTGAAATGGGGAGTATCCTGTTGCTGACTTTGATGTTGCCCTATATGCCCACAATGCTGCATGAATCCTCTTATCCCATTTATGTACCTGCAAGGCTGCATCTTTTGCTAGAATTTGACACAACACAAAATTTGTTCGTTCCACCTGTCCATTTGTGCTTGGTTTGTATGTTGTTGCCTTCCTGTGCTTAATAGAAAACTTATTGACTAGGGCTTCTACCACCTCATTAATGAAGTGGCTTCCTTGATCTGTTACAATTTCTAATGGACAACCAAATCTGGTGACAATGCGTTCATATATGAACCTTGCCACTTCATCCATGGAAGTTGTTTTCAATGGCCTAGCTTCAACCCACTTGGTTAAATAATCTGTGGCAACTACAATATATTTATTTTGGCGTGAGGTAGTTGGAAGTGGACCTACAATGTCTATTCCCCACTTTTCAAAGGGACCAAGTGGAAGAATAGGGCATAATGGAGCTGATGAAGTCTTACGGTTACCATGTGTTTGACAAATATCACATGTCTTACAATAATTATAACAATCTTTAAAAAGAGTGGGCCAGTGATAACCTGCATCCAAGATCCTTCTTGCTGTAAGTTGTCCAGAGAAGTGCCCTCCACATGTACCATTGTGGAATTCTTCTAGCAGTTCCTTCCCTTGATCACGTCCAACTGCCCTCTTGTACTGTCCATCAGGTCCTATTCGAAATAATACTCCATGCAGAATAGAATATGGACGGCTGGCTTGAGTAATCTTTCTCTTAGTCTTTGCATTGGCACCATCAGGAAACTTGAATTCATTCAGATAATTCCAAATATCTATGTATTCACTAGGGATTGTGTCAAAGGATAACAAGGCTGCATCGGGGAAATCATCATCATCACAAGATGATCCTAAACCATCATAGGCTCGAGAGAGTGCATCTGCATTGACATGCTTCTTTCCTAGCCTATCTATAATATCAAATTCAAATTCTTGTAGCAAAATTATCCATCTTGCTATCCTCCTGATGGGTTAGGCTTATTTACAATATATTTTAGAGCCTGATGATCTGTTACAACTAGAAATTTTTTCCCTAGCAAGTAATTTCTAAACTTCTTTACAGCAAAAATGATAGCCAGAGCCTCTTTTTCAGTGACAGTATAATTTACCTCAGCACTGCTCATTTGTCTGCTCCCAAAGTAAATTGGATGTTCATTCCCATTTTCATCCTTTTGGCTCAAAGTACTTCCTAGTGCTGCATCTGAGGCATCAGTGTACACAATGAATGGCTTGCTCCAATCTGGATTCTTCAAAACAGGTGAAGACACCAGGGCTTCCTTCAGTTGTCCAAAAGCTTCATGCGCCTTATTTCCTGGTTCATAAGTAACATCCTTCTTCAAGAACTGGGTTAGTGGCTGTGCAATCTTTGAGAAATTCTTGATGAACCTTCTATAGTAACCCACATGGCCTAAAAATGATCTCAACTTACTTCTATTCATAGGAAATGGTAAATCTTTGATTTTTGAAACTTTATCAGGATCAGTACCAATACCATCTCTGGATACAACATGCCCTAACAAAACGCCTTTAGAACATCCAAAGACACACTTTGTAGGGTTTAGTGAGGCTTGTGCTTCATCTAACCTTTGAAATGTTGTCTCCATCTGGTGCAGGTGGTCCAACTTGCTCCCATAGATGCAAAAATCATCCAGAAATACTCTGATGAAGGTCCCAATGTAGGGTTCGAACACCCTATTCATCAAACTGCTGGAATGTTGCTGGAGCATTACACAACCCAAAAGGCATAACTCTATAAGCAAACGTTCCCCAAGGAGTGGTGAATGTGGTCTTCAGCTGATCTTTCTCTGCTATACGAACTTGGTTGTAGCCGCTATATCCATCAGCAAAACTATAGCACTCCTGGCCAGCTACTTCGTCCAAGATCTGATCTGAAAATGGAAGAGGGTAATGATCCTTCTTTGTTGCCTTATTGAGCTTCCTGTAATCAACACAAATGCGTAGCTTCCCATTCTTTTTTATTGAGATCACAATGGGAGAAACCCATTCTGAATTCTCCACAGCAAATATGAATCCTGCATCAAGCAACTTATCTATTTCTTCTTTTACAGTCTTGGAAAAATTAGGATTCATTCTATATGGCATTTGCTTTATGGGCTTAGCACCATCTACCTAGCTCAATAGAATGTTCTACCCAACTTACTTGACGGAGTTCCTTGTAATCAAAAGTGAATAGGTGTATGTACCTTCGAAAGAGCTGGAGGTAGGATTCCTTCTCACTCTCCATCACAGCATCACCAATCTTTATTTGTTGGAGACGATCATCAACTTCTTCTTCAGATAATTTTATGGGGTCATGAGTTGGTGTGACTGGAAGGATATCCATGACTGAAACATCAACCTCACTTTCTTCATCTTCAGTGTCCACTTCACTGGTACTAGAGTAATCAGAGGATGTCCAATCATCAGTTTCATCACTTGAATCCACAGGTTCTGCCTTATGATGTCGAGGGATCACGTTTATCTTCACCCTCTCTCTACCACGTCCAAGTGTCATGAAACCTTCATTCCAGTAGTTTCTTGCATGAACTCTCCTTAGCCATGGTCTTCCCAGCAGCATTGGGTACTGCAACAGTACCATTTTTCATCACCTGAAAGTCTACCACACATACAACACCCATAACAGATATTGCCACATTTGAAACTACACCTTCTGGTTTAGTTTTTCCTTTATTTAATGACCTTAACATAAGTGTTGAAGGGCGATCAATTTTTAAACCCAACATATTCATTACAGACTCGGTCATTACATTAACTGCAGCACCTCCATCAACTAAGACATCATGAATTGAAATACCATTACATAATACCTCAGCTTGTGGAGCATAGGGATCCGCCTCTGCCTCCAAAACAGGGACCTCAACCTCCTTTCTTCATTGAGCATTGAGTCCACTTCGCAGCTCCCGTCTCTTCTAAGACGACATAGCCAAGAGTTGACCATATGTAATATTTGCAGGCCTTTTGGACAGATCTTCCAAGAGGGAGTATGTTCCTTACCCCTATGAAATCAGAAAATCTTGCACACCCAACTTTCTTCTCCTATGTTTTTTACTAGTTTATTCTTTCATCTTCTTAGGATCATTTCCATCTTGATTATATTTTTCTTTCTTTCTCTTTGTTACAAACAAATCTACTTCATTATTTCTTCTCTTATCTACTATATCAAAAGAATTCACAGGTGCTTTTCCTTTATCATTATCTCCTTTACCAGATGTAGAAGCTCTATCTGGACAATTATACTTATAATGAACCTTTTTATAACAACCATAACATACAACTTTAAAAATATTTCTTTTTGGACCTCTATCTCCTCCCTAACAACTAAATTATTTTCCTTGAAGAAGATTAATAGTTAACTAACCCATCTTTTTTAGCAGATCTTCATACTTAGTAGATGTACTAGGAGAAATATTTGTGCTCACCAGGAGTGGTTGTGAATTATGGACCAAAGGTCCTGGTGTAGGCTCTAATTTAGCAACAATTTCTTTGGGCTCCTCTTCCATGCTTTCTTCTTACCTTCTTGCAATCTCCTTTGCTTGTTCAGTGGTAGTTAGGCGGTCATATTTCACTCATTGTCTGATCTCTGGCTTCATCCCAAGAATGAACTGATTACAGAGGATATTATCCATGCCATTCATTAAACCATATTATAATCTTTCCTTTCAGATCTAGCCATGGAGCTTCCTCCTTAGCTATAGAACACAAGCATGATAATCCCTTATCTTATCCTTCTCTCTTTGGGCTAGCTTTGTGATTTCGATCATGAGATCTGCATATTTCTGTTGTTCACCAAATTCTTCAAGAAAACTTTCAGTCAATAAATCCCATGAATTTTTCACATTATCACCTAGTGTTTCAAACCACCTAAGTGCTGAACCATCCAAAAAGGTAGGAAAAAATTTATTCCATTGTTCCCTTCTTATAAGGCCATTACAAATACAAGATTGTTTAAACCTCTTGAATGAAAGAAGAAGTATCTTCATTAGATTGAGCTGAAAAAACAAGGAATCTTTCCCATTTTCAAAAGTAACCACCGTGAAATACCAACTCACAAGTACAATCAACACGACTTATGTGCACAAATAATTGGCATCACTATACTAAAAAGTGATTTTACACCTTTTTATAGTAAAATAGAAATGACCACAGTAAACTATGGTAAAAAATTGACTTAATGCGGTAAAAACTGACTTTACTGTGGTAAACACTATTCAAAGGAACAAGTGAAGTTACTGCAGTAAATACTATTCACGGTAAAAAGTGACTTTACTGCGGTAAATACTATAACCAGCAAAAATGACTTTACCATGGTAACTACTATTCATGACAAAAATGACTTTACCATGGTAACTACTATGCACAGTAAAAACAAGGCTACCCTCCAATTGATTTTTGACTAAGTGGGAATATCTCTCCAGAAAATCCACCAATGATGAATGGTCCTGGCAACAGAAGCAAAAATGTCATCGCCAATCTGGCACTATGATAATTTTTCACCAGAGAACTCCTTGTGCTATGATTATTTACTAATGCACAGCCTTTAGTTTGTTGGATGTAATATGGAAACAAAATAACAACATAACAGAAGAATACCATCGACTATGATAAGATGGAATGATGAAAAATATGAAATATCAAAGTAAATTATAATATTAACATGAAACTGTTACAATCTCACCCATGAGGTACTTTAGGTGTTATTGACTTCACTTTCCTTTCACCAAGACTATGGGAGAAACTTTACAATTACACCTCTTAATGGCTTCCTCAATACGCCTTTAAACTGATGGCTTCCTTCACACACTTCCTACAATATTTCTCACTACTTCCTTCTATGCTAAATGAGGGGGGTGGCCTCTCTATTTATAGAAATTACAGGCTTATCCCTCTTATCTCTAAGATAGGATAATAAATCCACTCTGACGAATCATATTCCCTACCTTAACTCTTATCTGTACATGTAAGCTTATCTTTTAAGATAAGATAAACCTTATCATTTTACATGGGTTCCACATTTTTAGACTTTTTACAAATAAAAACACACAAAATATTTATGACCTCACTCCTTGTCCTTATTACCAATTTAATATTTCTAATTCCTAATCATGTAGACCCTACTTCTCTAATTACCCAAACTTTGACATTTTAACATTACCAGGACCACTTACAACAAATATTTAATTTTTACCACAACATTCCTATTGTACTTTTGACTGTTACCGTACTCCACATTATTGGCGGCGTCGTATTAACGGTGCCGTTATCTTCTATCAGACGCTACTACTAATTATACTAAACAACATCCTATTCCTAATACATACATTAATGAAATAGAAATTCTAGAGGAAAATTTTAGTGTTGACATCTTTCCTCTTCCTAGCTTCTACACCGTCCTCGGAGTAGAATATTATGGTGCTTGGAAAATCTTCAAATTGTCGTGGTTGACCCATTTCATAATGGGAGTGCCATCCAATTTCTCCAGTCGGTACGTACCATTTTCATGCATAGCTGCTATTTT
The DNA here is from genome assembly GCA_019776745.2 of Taxus chinensis. Taxonomy (NCBI): domain Eukaryota; kingdom Viridiplantae; phylum Streptophyta; class Pinopsida; order Cupressales; family Taxaceae; genus Taxus; species Taxus chinensis. Next base: position 265,266,684 of record CM034146.1, on the reverse strand, counting down.
GTAGGGCCCCATCCATTTTGGAAGAAATTTTCTCTATCTTCTTTTTTTGTATCTGGAATCATATACTAGAACCAAGTCATTCACATGAAATGGAGACCAACGGATCTTTTGATCAAAATATTTCTTCTGCTTCATTTTCTTCTTATGGCTTGTATCCTTTGCTATTTCCCTCATTTTCTCTAGCAAATGAAGATGTACCAACCTTTCTTTAACTAAATCACTTTCATCCATCCTTTCATTTTCCATAACTTTCACAGTGGGAATATCAAACTCAATAGAAAGAACTGGATCAATTCCATAGGCCAACTGAAATCGGGGAGTATCCTGTTGCTAACTTTGATGTTGCCCTATATTGCCCACAATATTGCATGAATTCTTTTATCCCACTTATGTACTTGTAATGCTGCATATTTTGCTAGAATTTGACACAACACAAAATTTGTTCATTCCACCTATCCATTTGTGCTTGGTTTGTATGTTGTTGCCTTCCTATGCTTAATAGAAAAATTATTGAATAGGGCTTCTACCACCTCATTAATGAATTGGTTTCCTTGATCTGTTATAATTTCTAATGGACAACCAAATCTGGTGACAATGCGTTCATATATGAACCTTGCCACTTCATCCATCGGAAGTTATTTTCAATGATTTAGCTTCAACCCACTTGGTTAAATAATCTATGGCAACTACAATATAATTATTTTGGCGTGAGGTAGTTGGAAGTGGACCTACAATGTCTATTCCCCACTTTTCAAAGGGACCAAGTGGAAGAATAGGGCATAATGGAGTTGATGAAGTCTTACGGTTACCATGTGTTTGACAAATATCACATGTCTTACAATAATTATAATAATCTTTAAAAAGAGTGGGCCAGTGATAACCTGCATCCAAGATCCTTCTTGGTGTAAGTTGTCCAGAGAAGTTCCCTCCACATGTACCATTTTGGAATTCTTGTAGTAATTCCTTCCGTTGATCACGTCCAACTTCTCTCTTCGTACTGTCCATCAGGTCTTATTCGAAATAATACTCCATGCAGAATAGAATATGGACGGCTGGCTTGAGTAATCTTTCTCTTAGTCTTTGAATTGGCACCATCAGGAAACTTGAATTCATTCAGATAATTCAAAATATCTATGTATTCACTAAGGATTGTGTCAAAGGATAACAAGGCTGCATCGGGGAAATCATCATCATCACAAGATGATCCTAAACTATCATAGGCTCGAGAGAGTGCATCTACATTGACATGCTTCTTTCCTAGCCTATCTATAATATTCAAATTCAAATTATTGTAGCAAAATTATCCATCTTGTTATCCTCCCTGATGGGTTAGGCTTATTTACAATATATTTTAGAGCCTGATGATCTGTTACAACTAGAAATTTTTTCCCTAGCAAGTAATTTCTAAACTTCTCTACAACAAAAATGATAGCCAGATCCTCTTTTTCAATTACAGTATAATTTACCTCAGCAACTGGTCATTTGTCTACTCCCAAACCAAATTAGATATTCGTTCCCATTTTCATCCCTTTGGCTGAAAGTAATTCCTAGTGCTGCATCTGACGCATCAGTGTATACAATGAATGGCTTGCTCCAATCTGGATTCTTTAAAACAGATGAAGACACCAAGGCTTCCTTTAGTTGTCCAAAAGCTTCATGCGCCTTATTTCCTGGTTCATAAGTAACATCCTTCTTCAAGAATTAGATTAGTGGCTGTGCAATCTTTGAGAAATTCTTGATGAACCTTGTATAGTAACCCACATGGCCTAAAAATGATCTCAACTTACTTATATTCATAGGAAATGGTAAATCTTTGATTTTTGAAACTTTTACCAAGATCAGTACCAATACCATCTCTGGATACAACATGCCCTAACAAAACACCTTTAGAACATCCAAAGAAAAAATTTGTATGGTTTAGTGAGGCTTGTGTTTCATATAACCTTTGAAATGCTGTCTCCATCTAGTTCAGGTTGTCCAACTTGCTCCCATAGATGTAAAAATCATCTAGAAATACTTTGATGAAGGTCCGCAATGTAGGGTTCGAACACCCTATTCATCAAACACTGGAATGTTGCTGGAGCATTACCACAACCCAGAAAGGCATAACTCTATAAGCAAACATTCCCCAAGGAGTGGTGAACGTGGTCTTCAGCTGATCTTTCTCTGCTATATCGAACTTGGTTGTACCCGATATATCCATCAGCAAAACTATAACACTCCCTGGCCAGCTATTTCATCTAAGATCTGATCTGAAAATGGAAGAGGGGTAATTGATCCTTCTTTGTTACCTTATTGAGCTTCATATAATCAACACAAATGCGTAGCTTCCCATTCTTTTTTATTGAGATCACAATGGGAGAAACTCATTCTGAATTCTGCACAGCAAATATGAATCCTACATCAAGCAACTTATCTATTTCTTCATTTACAGTCTTAGAAAAATTAGGATTCATTCTCTATGGCATTTTCTTTATGGGCTTAGCACCAAATACCAGCTCAATAGAATGTTCTACCCAACTTACTTGATGGAGTTTCTTATAATCAAAAGTGAATAGGTGTATGTACCCTTTGAAAGAGCTGGAGGTAGGATTCCTTCTCACTCTTCATCACAGCGTCACACCAATATTTATTTGTTGGAGACAATCATCAACATTCTTCTTCAGATAATTTTACGGGGTCATGAGTTGGTGTGACTAGAAGGATATCCATGACTGAAACATCCAACCTCGCTTTCTTCATCTTTAGTTGTCCACTTTACTGGTACTAGAGTAATCAAAGGATGTCCAATCATCAGTTTCATCACTTGAACCCACAGGTTCTGCCTTATGATGTCGAGGGATCATGTTTATCTTCACCCTCTCTCTACCACGTCAAAGTGTCATGAAACCTTCATTCTAGTAGTTTTTTGCATGAACTATCTTTAGCCATGGTCTTCCCAGTATCATTGGGTACGCAACTGTACCATTTTTCATCACCTGAAAGTCTAACCACACATACAAAACCCATAACAGATATTGCCACATTTGAAACTACACCTTCTCGTTTAGTTTTTCCTTTATTCAATGGACCTTAACATAATTGTTGAAGGGTGATCAATTTTTAAACCCAACATATTCATTACAGACTCGATCATTACATTAACTGCAGCACATCCATCAACTAAGACATCATGAATTGAAATACCATTACATAATACCTCAGCTTGTGGAGCATAGGGATCCGCCTCTACCTCCAAAACAGGGACCTCAACCTCCTTTCGTCGTTGAGCATTGAGTCCTCTTCACAGCGCCCGTCTCTTCTAAGAAGGACATATTTAAGAGTTGACCATATGTAATATTTGCAGGCCTTTTGGACAGATCTTCCAAGATGGAGTATGGTCCTTGCCCCTATGAAATCAGAAAATCTTGCACACCCAACTTTCTTCTCTTATGTTTTTTATTAGTTTCTTCTTTCCTCTTCTTAGGATCATTTCCATCTTGATTATATTTTTCTTTCTTTCTTTTTGTTACAAACAAATCTACTTCATTATTTCTGCTCTTATCTACTACATCAAAAGAATTCACAGTTGCTTTTCCTTTATCATTATCTCCTTTACTAGATGTAGAATCTCTATCTGGACAATTATACTTAGAATGACCCTTTCTATAACAACCATAACATTACAACTTCAAAAATATTTATTTTTGGACCTCTATCTTCTCCCTGAGAACTAAATTATTTTCCTTGAAGAAGATTAATAATTAATTGAACCATCTTTTTGAGCAGATCTTCATACTCAGTAGATGTACTAGGAGAAATATTTGTGCTCACCGGGAGTGGTTGTGGATTCTAGACCATAATGTGCTGGTGTAGGCTCTACTTTAGCAACAATTTCTTTGGGCTCCTCTTCCATGCTTTCTTCTTGACTTCTTGCAATCTCCTTTGCTTGTTCAGTGGTATCTGGGCAGCTCATATTTCACTCGTTGTTTGATCTCTGGCTTCAAACCAAGAATGAAGTGCTTACAGAGGAGATTATCCACGCCATTCATCAACCCATCTGCTAATCCTTCCTTCCAAATCTAGGCATCGAGCTTCCTTTTTAGCTCTAGAACATTGAGCATGGATAATCCCTTATCTTCTCCTTCTCTCCTTGGGATAGATTTGTGATCTTGATCATGAGATCTGCATATTTCTATTGTTCACCAAATTATTCAAGAAAACTTTCAGTTAATAAATCCCATGAATGTTTCACATTATCACCTAGTGTTTCAAACCACCTAAGTGCTGAACCATCCAAAAAGGTAGGAAAAAATTCAGTCCATTGTTCCCTTCTTATGAGGCCATTACAAATACAAGATCGTTTAAACTCTTGAATGAAAGAAGAAGCATCTTCATTAGATTGAGCTGAAAAAATAGGAATCTTTCCCACTTTCAAAAGTAACCAACATGAAATACCAACCCACAAGTACAATCAACAAGACTTATGTGCATAAATAATTAGAATCACTATACTAGAAAGTGACTTTACACCTTTCTACAGTAAAATAGAAATAACCACGGTAAAAATATGGGTAAAACTTGACTTACTACGGTAAAACCTGACTTTACTGTGGTAAACACTATTCATAGTAAAAAGTGAAGTTACCTGCGGTAAATACTATTCACGATAAAAAGTGACTTTACTGCGGTAAATACTATTCCCCAACAAAAATGACTTTACCATGGTAACTACTATTCATGGCAAAAATGACTTTACCATGGTAACTACTATGCACAATAAAAACAAGGCTACCCTCCAATTGACTTTTGACTAAGTGGGAATATCTCTCTAGAAAATCCACCAACGATGAATGGTCCCAGTAACGGAAACCAAAAATGTCATCACCAATCCAGCACTATGATAATTCTTCATCGGGAACTCCTTGTGATATGATTATTTACTAATCGCACAACCTTTAGTTTGGTAGATGTAATCTGGAAACAAAACAACAACATAACACAAGAATACCATCGGACTATGATAAGGACGGAATGATGACAAATCTAAAATATCAAAGTAAATTATAATATTAACATGAAACTGTTACAATCTCACCCATGAGGTACTTCAAGTTTTATTGAATTCACTTTCCTATCACCAAGACTATGGGAGAAACTTTACAATTACACCTCTTAATGGCTTCTCTCAACACACCTTTAAACTGATGGCTTCCTTCGCACACTTCCTATAATATTTCTCACTACTTCCTTCTATGCTAAGTGAGGGTGGTGGCCTCTCTATTTATAGAACTTCCAGGATTATCCCTCTCATCTCTAAGATAGGATAATAAATCCACTCTGAAGAATGATATTCCGTACCTTAACTCTTATCTGTACATGTAAGCTTATCTTTTAAGATAAGATAAACCTTATCATTTTACATGGGGTTCCACATTTTAAGACTTTTTACAAATAAAATACACAAAATATTTATGACCTGACTCCTTGTCCTTATTACCAATATAATATTTCTAATTCCTAATCATGTAGACCCTACTTCTCTACATTACCCAAACTTTGACATTTTAACATTACCGGGACCACTTACGAAAAATATTAACTTTTTACCACAACATTCCTATTGTACTTTTGACTGTTACTGTACTCCTACATTAGTGGCGGCACCATACTGAAAGTGCCATTATCTTCTATTGGATGCTACTACTAATTATACTTAACAACATCCTATTCCTAATACATACATTAATGAAATATAAATTCTGGAGGAAAATTTTAGTGTTGACATCTTTCCCCTTCCTAGCTTCTACTCCGTCCTTGGAGTAGACTATTCTGGTGCTTGAAAAATATTCAACTTGTCGTGGTTGACCCATTTCATCATGGGAGTTTCATCCAATTCCTCTAGTCGGTACATACAATTTTCAATGCACAGCTGATATTTTGTAGGACCCACCATCCATTTTGGAAGAAATTTTCTCTATCTTCTTTTTTGTATCTGGAATCATATACTCGAACCAAAGTCATTCACATGAAATGGAGACCAACGGATCTTTTGATCAAAGTATTCCTTCTGCTTCATTTTCTTCTTATGGCTTGTATCATTTAGCTATTTCCCCTCATTTCCTCTAGCAAATGAAGATGTACCAACCTTTCTTTTAATGAATCATTTTCATCCCATCCCTTTCATTTTTCATAACTCTCACCGTGGGAATATCAAACGCAATAGGAAGAACTGGATCAATGCAATAGGCCCAACTGAAATGGGGAGTATCCTGTTGCTGACTTTGATGTTGCCCCTATACGCCCACAATGCTGCATTAATCCTTTTATCCCACTTATGTTCCTGCTAAGGCTGCATCTTTTGCTAGAATTTGACACAACACAAAATTTGTTCATTTCACCTATCCATTTTGTGCTTGGCTTGTATGTTTTTGCCTTCCTATGCTTAGTAGAAAACTTATTGACTAGGGCTTCTACTACCTCATTAATGAAAGTGGTTTCCTTGATCTGTTACAATTTCTAATGAACAACCAAATCTGGTGATATTGCGTTCATATATGGACCTTGCCACTTCATCCATGGAAGTTGTTTTCAATGGCCTAGCTTCAACCCACTTGGTTAAATAATCTGTGGCAACTACAATATACTTATTTTGGCGTGAGGTAGTTGGAAGTGGACCCTAAAATGTATATTCCCCACTTTTAAAAGGGACCAAGTGGAAGAATAGGACATAATGGAGCTGAGTGATGTCTTACGGTTACCATGTGTTTGACAAATATCACATGTCTTACAATAATTATAACAATCTCTAAGAAGATTGGGCCAGTGATAAACCTGCATCCAAGATCCTTCTTGCTGTAAGTTGTCCAGAGAAGTGCCCTCCACATGTAACCATTTTGGAATTCTTTGTAGTAGTTCCTTTCGTTGATCACGTCAAACTTCTCTCTTGTATTGTGCATTAGGTCCTATTCGAAATAATACTCCATGTAGAATAGAATATGGATGACTGGATTGAGTAATCTTTCTCTTAGTCTTTTGCATTGGCACCATCAAGAAACTTGAATTCATTCAGATAATTCCAAATATCTATGTATTCACTAGGGATTGTGTCAAGGGATAACAAGGCTGCATTGGGGAAATCATCATCATCACAAGATGATCCTAAACCATCATAGGCTCGAGAGAGTGCATCTGTATTGGACATGCTTCTTTCCTGGCCTATCTATAATATCAAATTCAAATTATTGCAGCAAAATTATCCATCTTGCTATCCTCCCTGATGGGTTAGGCTTATTTACAATATATTTTAGAGCTTGATGATCTGTTACAACTAGAAATTTTTTCCCTAGCATGTAATTTCTAAACTTATTTACATCAAAAATGATAGCCAAAGCCTCTTTTTTAGTTATAGTATAATTTACCTCAGCACTACTCATTTGTCTACTCCTAAACCAAATTGGATGTTCATTCCCATTTTCATCCCTTTGGCTTAAAGTACTTCCTAGTGCTGCATCTGAGGAATCAGTGTACACAATGAATGGCTTGCTCCAATCTGGATTCTTTAAAATAGGTGAAGACACCAGGGCTTCCTTCAGTTGTCTAAAAAACTTCATGCACCTTATTTCCTAGTTCATAAGTAGCATCCTTCTTCAAAAATTGGGTTAGTGGCTGTGTAATCTTTAAGAAATTCTTGATGAACCTTCCATAGTAACCCACATGGCCAAAAAATGATCTCAACTTACTTCTATTAATAAGAAATGGTAAATATTTGATTTTTGAAACTTTATCAGGATCAGTACCAAAACCATCTCTGGATACAAGATGCCCTAATAAAACGCCTTTAGAACATCCAGAGACACACTTTGTAGGGTTTAGTGAGGCATGTGCTTCATCTAACCTTTGAAATGTTGTCTCCATCTGGTGCAGGTGGTCCAACTTGCTCCCATAGATGCAAAAATCATCTAGAAATACTCTGATGAAGGTCCCAATGTAGGGTTCGAACACCCTATTCATCAAATGCTGGAATGTTGCTGGAGCATTACACAACCCAAAAGTCATAACTCTATAAGCAAACGTTCCTCAAGGAGTGGTGAATGTGGTCTTCAGCTGATCTTTCTCTGCTATACGAACTTGGTTGTAGCCGCTATATCCATCAGCAAAACTATAACACTCCTGGCCAGCTACTTTGTCCAAGATCTGATCTGAAAATGGAAGAGGGTAATGATCCTTCTTTGTTGCCTTATTGAGCTTCCTATAATCAACACAAATACGTAGCTTCCCATTCTTTTCTATTGAGATCACAATGGGAGAAACCCATTCTGAATTCTCCACAGCAAATATGAATCCTACATCAAGCAACTTATCTATTTCTTCTTTTACAGTCTTGGAAAAATTAAGATTCATTCTATATGGCATTTGCTTTATGGGCTTAGCACCATCTACTAGCTCAATAGAATGTTCTACCCAACTTACTTGACGAAGTTCCTTGTAATCAAAAGTGAATAGGTGTATGTACCTTTGAAAGAGCTGGAGGTAGGATTCCTTCTCACTCTCCATCACAGCATCACCAATATTTATTTGTTGGAGATGATCATCAACTTCTTCTTCAGATAATTTTATGGGGTCATGAGTTGGTGTGACTGGAAGGATATCCATGACTGAAACATCAACCTCACTTTCTTCATCTTTAGTGTCCACTTCACTGGTACTAGAGTAATCAGAGGATGTCCAATCATCAATTTCATCAATTGAATCCACAGGTTCTGCCTTATGATGTCGAGGGATCACGTTTATCTTCACCCTCTCTCTACCACTCCCAAGTGTCATGAAACCTTCATTCCAGTAGTTTCTTGCATGAACTCTCCTTAGCCATGGTCTTCCCAGCAGCATTGGGTATGCAACAGTACCATTTTTCATCACCTGAAAGTCTACCACACATAAAACACCCATAACAGATATTTCCACATTTGAAACTACACCTTCTGGTTTATTTTTTCCTTTATTTAATGACCTTAACATAAGTGTTGAAGGGTGATCAATTTTTAAACAACCTACTCTAAGTAGTGATAAACCAAAAAATGAGGTAGCGAGATACTATGCTGAGGGAGGATGAAACAGGGGAAAAAGGAGATGAGGGAGGTCAGACAAAAGTGACACAGAACCAAATCCAAATCCACCATCAAAACTCCATGAATCACGACATCTTACACCCGTAAATGTGAAATACACGCACATGAAGCAAACAGGAAATGGAGAGGCACAAAGAAACAAAAAAATAATGTAAAGGGTTAAGAACACCACAAAAACATGATTTTATTGCTCTATAAGGTGTATATACCAATACATTAATTCTCAGAGTCATAAACACCATCTTGTTAGGTGTAGGAGAAGGCTTATAACTCAATGGAGTTGATAAATTGTTTTTACAGAGTTTCCCCACATCCTAGAATGTCTACCCCTTCTCAAATGAGAAGTGTTTACAATATATAGACGATGAAGGAAAGAGAGAGAAATGAGAAAAATGGGACTCTTCTTTGAAAGCTCAACCACCAACCATTAATGCCCTACAAATCTGCCTACAATCTGTTAATTCTAGTTCCCTATGTCTATTTGGCATGTTGAAGAAGGAAGAAAGGTGCATCAAATCAAATATGATCTGCTAATTGAAGCAATCAGATTCTACATTAATGGCCTGGAAGATGTTTTCCTAATTTTCAACCATCAAAGCCTTCTAGAAATAATGTTTTATGCTTCCATGACATAGAGGAGGTTGATATCTTTCCAATGGTACCAAATTTGTTGAATTTCGAGCAATGGATGGAAAGATATGCCCATTTAATTTTTTGAATCGAATCTGTACAAAAATTATGAAAAACCAGTTTTGTAAAATGGATCCGCGGGCCCGAAATTCTCTTTTTGCCTTTTACAAAAAATTGTAAAACACTCCTTGTAGCCCCGTAAGCCCAAAATTCACTTTTTCCCAAAAGCCCCTGCAAGTCCGCAACCTGTCATTTTCCATTTGGCGAACAAACCTCCTTGGGCTCGTGGGACTGCACTTGCAAACTGCGCTATTTTGGGAAAAGTGCAAAAGTTCCAAAATGCCCCATAGACCCATCGGCCCACATTTACACTTGCAAAAAAATTCCTCCACGGCCCCGTAACTTTACATTTGGTGAAAATTCATCCTTGGGCCTGACGGCCCTCTTTTGGCCAAAAAACCTTCCAAAGCCCACTTTCCCGCATGTAATTTAGGCTTGACACGTGGCTTCTCTGGGCGTTCACGGAGTTGTGGATTTTTTTATACTTTATGCCTTTTCGAAAAAAAATCCAAAAAATTCAAACTACCTTTGGCTACGCGCCTTCTCACTTTGATTTGAAACATCACCACATGTAGAGGTGGCGCACATTTGGGGACCGCTTTTGGATTTAATTTTTGAAGTTACACCGAAGAGACACGTGGCTCCTTGCGTAGCTTTGCTTTGTTTCATTTTGTGTTTTGGCTAAGTATCTTTTGTTTGGTGGGGTCATATGTTTGACCCAAGACACGTGGATGTTTAACACTTGTTTAGGACTATCCCTCCGAATTCTACCTTTGAAGTTACGACGAGTTGACACGTGGCACCTTTCACCGGTTTCTTATAGTTAGCCGATTCAGGTTCGGTTCAATTTTTGGGATTTGACCACGTGAAAAACCCACAATCATTTGGGAACCCACTCTTGATTCTTCCTTTGAAATTGCACTGATTCAGCACGTGGCACCATCCGTGTATTTTCTATACTTAATGTATTTAGGGTTGGTTTTGTCCCCTTTCCACCCATAGACACGTGGAAGCTCCGCACTCGCTTGGGGAAATGCTTTTGGATTTACCTTTAAAGTTGCGTGGACGAGACATGTGGAGGTTGGCACTTGTTTGGGGGACCACCTTTGGCTTTGACCCTTGAAGGTGCACTGCTGCAACACATGGAGGCTTAAGCTAGTCCTTTCATACTTAGTTGATTTGGGTCCACTACCATTTGACTTCTGTCATACCCTAGACATGTGGAGAGATGGTGCCATTTTGAGTTTTCACCTTCGGTTCTCACTTTTGAAATTACGCCAATCTGAAACATGGTTATTTCTACTGGAATTTCTATACTTAGCTGATTCTATGACCACTGTCCCCCTTTTTGACTCTGATCACGTGCTGAGCCTGCGATCATTTGGGAACCCACTCTTTGGACCCAGCCTTAGTGTTGCGTCGATGAGACATGTGGAGGCTTCCACTTCCCTAAGACTTTTCAACTACCGACTGTCTCCCTTTTGGACTTAGGACACATGTAATCTCTGTCCTCCTTTAGGGATTGTCCGTTGGGTCTCACTTCTGAAGTTGCATCGTTTAGACACATGGAGGCTCAGTACACATTTGGGACCTTCCTTTTTGATGCACCTTTTGGAATTGCACTGAGCTAACATATGGCACCTTCCACGAGTCTGTTGTTAGGCCTCAAGTCAAGTCGTATGTAGCTAAGTCTGAAAAAATTTGAGCCCTTTTGACTTTTTCTTCACCTGTGAGCCTCTGGTTTCTTTGACGCTATTGGCCCCCTTCGTCGACTCTTCTTCTCCATTTCGAGTCTGCCTGCTCCTCAGATTTGGGATGGATTTTCAAATTTGAAATGTGGTTTGTATGACAAATATTACCCATAGATTTTTTTGTGTAGGGTCGTGCTTGATCAATTTTGCTGAGGGGAAAAATTGGCATAATAGGCCCATCGACCCGCTTTGGCAAAATATCCTTCCAAGCCCCGCCTCCCCACATGCACTTTAGGATTGACACATTAATTCTCTAGGAATCGGCGGAGGTGTGGCTTACTTTTATACTTTATGCCTTTTTGAAACAAAATCCAATAAATTCAAACTTCCTCCGATGACCCACCTTCCCACTTCAACTTGAAACATGACCACGTGTAGAGCTAGCACATGTTTGGGGACCATTTTTGGATTTTTATTTTGAAGTTGCATGGACGAGGCATGTGGAGGATTCCACTGACACTTCTATACTTAGTCGATTTAAACGGTCAGCTCTGTCCCCTTTTTTCTACTTTTGGACATCTGGTGAGCCTATGCTTGTTTAGAATAGACCTTTGGGTCTAACCTTTGAATATGTGTCAATTGGACATGTGGAGGCCTCCGCTATCTCTTCTTTCCTTAGCTGATTCAATAGTCATATTTTCCACCATTTCGGACTTGGGACACATGTTAGCCTCGCTCTCATTTGAGTCTCTACTTTGGGTTGCGCCTTTGAATTTACGCCGATGAGACACATGGATCCTTCCACAGCTTAGCTCTGTTTCTTTTATACTTAGCTGATTTAGGTCTGTTACCATTCTCGGTCCCTGACTACATGGTGGGCTAGTGTATGTTTGAGTCTCCACTCTAGGCTGCACCTTTGAATTTGTGTCGATGAGACACATGATTTATTCCACTAGCCTGAGACTTTTTAACTTCTGGCTTTATCTCCTTTTCAAACCTGGGACACCTGGATGTTTGACGCTTGTTTGAGTCTCTACCTTCCACATGGATCCTTCCACAGCTTAGCTCTGTTTCTTTTATACTTAGCTGATTTAGGTCTGTTACCATTCTCGGTCCCTGACTACATGGTGGGCTAGTGTATGTTTGAGTCTCCACTCTAGGCTACACCTTTGAATTTGTGTCGATGAGACACGTGATTCAGTCCACTGGCCTGAGACTTTTTAACTTCCGGCTTTATCTCCTTTTCAAACCTGGGACACCTGGATGTTTGACGCTTGTTTGAGTCTCTACCTTTGGCTTCGACCCTTGAAGGTGCACCATTCAGACACATGGTGCCTTCCATTGACACTCTTATAATTAATCAATTTGGGCCCGTACTATCCCCCCTTTTGAATTGGACCACATGGCGAGCCTACGCTCATTTGGGAACCTGATCTTTGGACCCAGCCTTGGTGTTGTGTCGATGAGACATGTGGAGGCCTCCACCGACAATCTCATACTTAGCCAATTCAAGGCCTTGAGTGAACATTACCTCATCTTTGTTTTGGGACATGTGAAAGCTCCATGCTCATTTGGGGACTATTCCTTGGGTCTCACTTCTGAAGTTCTTCCGATTGGATGCGTGGAGGCTCAGCGCATATTTGGGACTTGAATTTTTAATGAACCTTTTGGAATTGCACCAAGCTGACACATGGTTCCTTCCATGAGTTTTCTGGTCGGCCCTGATTCAACGCGTATGTGGCTAAGTCTGAAAAATTTGACCTCTTTTGAATTTTGTCTTCTCTTGTGAGCCTATGGTTTCTTTGACGTTGTTTTCCTCCTTCGCCAACCCTACTCCTCCATTGTAGATTCCTTCCTGTTACCTGATTATTGGATTTGAAATGTGATCTCGCAGGATAGAGCCGACCCTTAGGTTTTCTTCTGTGTGGGGTTGTGTTTGATCAATTTTACCAGGGGAAAAATTGGGATAACAGGAAGTTAAAAGTAACTTTCCTTTCTCCAAAAATGAGGCCAGGAATTCAGCTCTAGAAACCAATAAAGTGACAATGCTGAAAACAATATATGTACCTTTATTTCATTCATTAGATCAATCCAAGAATTGGGAAACAACTCTATCTGATCTGTAATCTGTCTTGGCATGATTTTAGGCTTTTTATTGAGAACATGAAACTCACTTTTGTGTTCTAAGACAAGCATGAATTATGGCAATGTTTTAACCGAGTGAGAATCAACCAAATACTGAATAGGACAAGGCCTCCTAGTAGCAAATACTTTGACTATTTTGATTTGATCTAAATCATGAACATCATTTTCAACTGTGAGCTCTTTATGAAGTTGTTTTTTGTCCTTCAACTACTATAAATCATCTTGAAACTACTTTGAGGGTTGTTTTTTCACTACAAGTTGATGTTCTATGACTTTTGTGAGTGATTTTTCAGTAGTAATGTAAAATTCCTCTGCATTTATTAGATCCTCCATGTAGTCTAATAACTCAATATCATCTTATTCTTTTTCATAGACACTATCTAGATACATGGTGCACTATGTGAACTCAACATTATCTTCTTCTTCTTCATAGGAATTTATGTGAAATTGTTGTTCTTTATCATCTTTTAGGACATTCTGAAGTTGATCTGAACATGTTGTAGCTCTTTCAAACTGTTGTATGACAACTAATCTTTCCTCTTGATCATTCTGATTTGACAAAAAATCTTTAAGATCAAATTTTCTTCATTTTTCTGCACAAAATCTGATCTGGGTAACATCTTGTTCTGACATATTCTCCTCCAAAAATGGTTCTTCCAGGAGGGGATAATAAATTTCTACATTCTTTCTATTTTTCAAGTACAAGAGTAACCTTAGAAACTAGAGGTTCTTTGAATGATGAAACTACAAAATCAGTGAGTTCTATAGGTTGTTCTTCACCTATGCAATTTTCCAAATCTAACAAGAAATCAACATCTTCAAGTTGTAACTCTGCAACACACTTTCCTTGGATCCCAACCTCTTTTTTATTTGAAAATGATCCATCCTCTTTTGATAAGACTGTAATATGTGTGAGTATGGTACCTTCATACACACTACACTTAGAATATGCATATTGGTGATCATTTTCCAACTACTCTTGATTTGATGGAAAAATAGGTTGTACCTTTTGCATGGTCTATTTTTCCAACTCTGGAATAAAATAAAATTGAAACTTTGACATCCATCCATGTAAACTCTACAAAAATTCTAGCCTAATTTTGTGTTATGTTGGCTACCTCTCCTTAATGATATTTTGGTTATCTCTTTCTTGGACTAGAAGTATGGGTAACAGAGGAGGAGGGTGCTTAATTTCAGCCTTAACTAGAAAATTTTGAACAAAATGTTGGGGTACAAAGTCGACATTTAGGACAACATCTAAATGCCAGCTTAGACACTTACTTTTGATTTCAGTATCTAGTTGTGGGGTAGAAAAATCAGGGATTACAACAACTTGATAATTTGAAAACTAAGGAATACCCTACATTGGATGGCAAGGAGGATCTATGGGTATTGGATTATGATAGGGAAGGTAAGTGGGAACAATTCATTGAAAGGGTTGCTTAACCTGATGCCTATCATTCTATAATGCCTTTTATTTCTTAATTTGTTTCTTGATAGCTAAATATTTCTGCTTTAGACTATTTAACTTGATTCTAATATCTTATTGTTGTGCATAATCAACATAACCCTCTGTATAACCTTGGTTTTGAATATCATAACCCTCATATTGATAATCATATTGATTGGAAGGGTTTGGTTTATAAGGATATTCATTTTGATAGCAGTTATAGAACTGATCGAAAGGGAGGGTGGATAAAAATACTTTTGGTTTGGAACATAATACCATTGAAAATGAGGGTTCATGGCTGCATGACCTCATAAAATATTGAAACTATGAAAAATAGGCTTGCTGCTCACAAAAACAGCTAATAACAACAAAATAATAGATCTGATTTTCTTGAAAAATACCTTAAAACTATAGCTGAAAACTTGCGAAGTTGAAAAGTGTTGTACTGATTTGAAATCAGATTTATGGAGACCCCAGATGAATTCTACTCTA
Source organism: Taxus chinensis (assembly GCA_019776745.2). Lineage (NCBI taxonomy): Eukaryota > Viridiplantae > Streptophyta > Pinopsida > Cupressales > Taxaceae > Taxus > Taxus chinensis. The sequence goes on along the minus strand of CM034146.1, from coordinate 265,251,109 downwards.
AATCTTCAATTGTTTGAATTCATCAATAGTATTTATATCCAAAACTGTTATGCATGGCATCTGATCTACTTGAATGATGAAACACCTTCAAAAAGTAAGAATTTAAGCTCTGTGAATGTCCCACTGGGCGTGCCAAAAAATGTTATCTCTCGAGAGTGCACCCTTGTTGAGAGATGACTACAGGGGTTCTAAGCTTTCTCTAAATCTCTCACTTTCGTAGATACAATGGAAACACCTCAGGTTTGTGGGTATACCTATTGTTGAGGTGAGTCTCCAGTATCAATTCCAGTTCCTTTTTTATGTATCCTAAACTAATTTTTAGGGGTTTTGAGGGTAAAAAGATGACTGTAAATAAATTAATAATGGGGTGATACACCAAAACTGTTGAGGGCCTTGACTGAGTACATGCACAATCAAATTGAGATTGAATCTTGGATGCATAAACCAATAGTTTTTAGTATAATATTAAGGAAAAAATCTTTGTGTATTGAGGGAATGAGTCAAAACAACACAATAAGATAAACATGCACATGAATATTATGCATAAATTACTAAAATTTATAGCAAGGTAAGATGATTAATCAGGTAATTTGACATTCACAATAATTAATGAGATATACACACCACTACAAATAATTGGAAAGGCAAAAATTAGTTCTCATTTAAGAGGTAAAACTGGAAATATTTTCTTTAGCACTCCTATGTCTGAAAATTCCTCCTTTGTGCCTTCCTAGTGCACACAATATATAGCAAAATTATTCACCCAACCCATCCTAAAAATAGGCTAAAATTTATACTCGCCCATGCATGATAATTTTACCCCTTTATCATGAATAAATAAAGGAATAAAAATAGACATGTTGATTACAATGAGGCATTAACAGCTTTGGTTACAATAATAAACTCCAGTCAAAGTACAATTGACTGATATATTTTTAATAAAACTTGGGTGAATAATCTAGCTTATAATAGCATTTGCTTATTGTTCAAGTCTTCTCCAATGCAAGTGCATGCTTTTGTCTTCTTCTGCATGCTATGGCACTTGCAATTTGATCCACTTGCAATGATAAATTTGGCACTTTTATAATTTTTCCCCCTTGGATGCACATGCAAAAATACTCCTATGCAAGAAAAATAATACCTTTGATCTCTAACATTTATCAAAATAAATCACCCATGTGGGGACCACTTGTGAGCACATGTGCAAGAAAATAATACTCTTATTTTGTGAAAAATAATGTAATTAGGCATTAATTTTAATCATGTCGAAGATCTGATGTTGACTCATTGTCTCCTTTGTCTTATCCCACTGTGGCATATACATTCTTGGCAACAAGTAATTTTGCAAAAATTAAGGTAATACACTATTTATGGTATATTCTTTACCATGATAAGGTATTATTTTGACATTGGCATTCTTTGAGGGTTTGATCTACTTGGTTTACTTGCATTTGAATGTAGTTCCTTTCTTATGATTTGTTTTGCTTTACCCATTTACGTTTTTGTACCTCCAAGGTTTTCAATGTATTCGTACGTAAAGGTGAGTTCTACTTTTGGTTTTTATGGGTATCTTTCAAATCTATAACTTTTTTCAAAGGGGATACAAAACTCCATGGTATTTTGGTTTTTCCCTAACTCCGTTGTTCATTATTTGCATTAAATGACTCAACTTGTGAAAATTGATTTATATTTTTTATCCAGAGTTGTGCTTCTTTAATTGATAGTAAGCTTTGTTTAGTACTGTTTCATTTGGATTTTGATTTTCCATTTTTTGAGTATTTATTTCTACTGTGGCCTAAATGAATCAATTTGACTGCCATTTCTAGTGCTATAAATCTCTGAGTTGTATTGTCTCTGGTAATTAATATGGCCTGATTTCCTCATGACACCAACTCCAGAAAATGATATCATAATTGTGTACATCAGATTTTTCAGTAGGACTTGATGTTCTTAGATATTCCCTTTTTCTACTTCTGATCACAAGAAGAGTTTGAGTTTCTACATTGGGATTATTTCCTTTTCACTAGGTTACACTCAACTGAACATTGAGATATTTGTTAATGACATTTCAACTTTCTCTTCAGTAAAAATGTTTCAAATATAATGTAACTCCCTAGTTCTTCTGAGATGAATGAATGGCCTAAGCTTGGGTTCTGAAACATTTATGAAACATTATCTTCTTTGATATCTTTGATTCTCTTTCTTGAGCTGGTATGTCTTTATTTGATCCTTGAAATTATTTTCATTGGACTGGTTCTAATTTGTATTTGTATGAGATCATATAATTTCCTTTATGAAATATAATTCTGTTGAACTGCAATCTTGTACTCTTGGGATGAAGCTGAAGAATTGGCCTCCATTTTATGGGTTGCAAATAATCTTGGTCCAATACAAGTCCTATTGTAATATTGAGAGTGCATTCCTCTTTTTACTTCTCTGTGAAAGTTGTATAACTTGTTACAGATGTAGACATGAAACTTTTACAATGATTTGGCCTTTTTTTTTGGATGGAGCTTTTCAATCTTAAATGATCATATTTTCTAAGAGTAGTCATCCTTGCAACCTTTGAATATCCTTTGAATTGACATATGTTTGAACTCTTGCATTCATTGAAGTATATAGTCTATTGTTTTAAAATATTGGCTCCTTGTGCATCAAGTTCAATGTGCATTGTTGTATCTGATATGAGCATTTTCATATTATTAAAAGAGTTATTTTGGGAATTATGTATCATGCAACCAACATCTTCCCTCTGTACTACATTCAAATGGCTCACTTACTATATGAAGTTAGTACTCCATTTTAGATCCCCAGTGCATTTGGTTTTTGATACTTGAGAAATTTGTAACAATATGTATTTTCTACATAAATTGCAAGGTTTCTTTGACTCGAAGCTTTGAAAAATGTATAATGAGGTATCTCCTTGATTGATAATTTATCATGGAAATATGCACCTCTATTTATATTATTAAAGAAGGTTGTCATTCCTTGAATGATCTGATGAATATTCAATTGCTTTAGAAGCTTTGTATTGTTGTTCCTGTAGCATTCAAGCTTTATGATTTCCTGTTGTTGATGATAGGATGGGTTCCTTTCCATTTTTTGATGGGATTGGTTATCCTTTTCTTCATCATGAGATTTGACATGTAGTGCAAGAAATTATATGATAGTTTTTTCTTTTTGAAATTTAGCATTATACTTTCCATTTGCAAATCAGTACTTTCCTTGGTTGATGATTCTGGCTTGAAAACCTTGAGGTACCTTCTACTGTGATGAATAGCTATAAGTATTGCCTTGAATCAAAACATATCCTTTCATGTTAAGAATACAATAAGTTTATACTTTTGTTCGTTGTTAGCTTGATCTGTACTTGAAATTTGTGCATTGTTCATATTTATTGTACTTAATGATCAGTTTGCTGCCATGGCCTTATGAAACCCAAATCTATTATTCTATAGCAAATATGTATCCTGTACCTACACACTTATAAACTAGTAAGAAAATATGAAATCCATAGGCTTTCTTTTACTACTGATTTCTTCTTGTGACATGCTAAAACTAATATACTGCTTATGAATTCTATTTTGTACTTGCTTCTGATTTCAAATGCATTATTTGAAAGTTCATCTGATTAAAGTTGTGAATACAACAAGATTAGAATCCAGATATCTAACAAAATCTCTTTTCTCTTTTAGGTATAATGGAAGTAGTTGATGAAGATGGTGGAGAGGATTATTGAGGAAAACAAATTTAACCAAACTGGTGGAAATCCAGGAAATGATGGATTCTATTCTTTATTTGTTCACAACCTTACATATATGCACTTTCCTTTATGTACTTACTTTTTAGATTTATTCCCACAGATTTTACGGGTTCATTGTACTGTTATTCCCATGAATAAATGAACTATTTTTCATGTAATGGGATGTATATCTTTCCTTTCTATACTTTCATCATTTGAATGGATAATAATTGAACTTGTACAAATCAATACACTTAAATAACTCACTTAATCATGGAAATAAATTAAAACCAAATGTACCTTTTTATGCTCATTGGATGACTTAATGCTTGCAAAATTACCTTTTCCATGATTTAAACTTGCAACATTGTTTACAACTTCAGAGCATTATGTCTTATACATGTTTCCTAGCCTGCCTTCCCCAAGGCCTTACAATGGTCTTTTGCAACTGTTGTACAATTCTGACGAGGTTTTAAAATGGAAAGGCTACATCTATGAGTCATAACATTTTGTAATTTCTTTCGAGTTGTATTTTTTATCCAAATGTGACTTCCAAGACTATCCAAAACAAAACAATAAAACTCTATATCCCCTACCAAGATGGTTGCCCCAAACATAGTCAAACTTCTAACTCGACCATTCTGAAAAACTTAAATCTTCGAGTTGACCTTTTTCACATAGGGTGAAAAAAATGTCAAGAATTCTACAAAATTATTCGATGTGTGGCTGCCATTATTTTTTATTTCAAGCTTGAATGAAATATTTTGTGGAATTTAGGGCTCATTCTTGTTCTGATATTTCTCTGCGAAGGGTTTTTTGACTGTCATTTATAAAAGGGGAAGTTTTGAGAGTTTCCTTTTCCCTATTCTTGATTCAATGTAGTCGTTATTTTTTTATCACTCCAAAGCTCTAGCTCTGGTCCATAGCTGAGATGGGTATGGCATATTTTCTCCCTTCGGATTTGATCTGAATTTTGGCCTGGACATTGAAGTTTTTCAGACATCGTGGGCTCGGTTTCATGTTGTTGTGAGTTGTTATGGTTCTCGTTATATTTTCATGTATTTTGCATCCGCTAAACACAACGTGAAACTCTAGTTTCTATTCGGAAATGATTCCTCTATATGCATAGTTAGTTCAATATAAAGCTTTGTGTTATATGGGTTCCTTTCCCCGATCTGTGGAAACTGGGATTTCATGTTTTTGAGTCAGATCTCAAAATACCCAATAATGGGCTTCCTTTTATTATTCTCGCCCTTGCAAACTTTGAAATGGGCATTGCATTTTCTGCTTCTTAAAGGGTTTCAAAACTATGATGGAGGTTTGTTTGGTTGTCACTGTTTGGATAACTGGAGCTCTCTATGTAGTATTCGTATTTTATCCTGAAGTTGTGCTTTATTTGTAAGGCCTTTGTATCGAAAGCTTTAACTTTGTATCCATAATTTATTTTCTTAATGGCATTGAATGTAGGCCTCATTTATAGTTGTTATTCAGTGTATAGCTTGACTGTTGAGTCTCATAGATGCATTCTAATGCCAAAGACCTGTGAATTTGATGAATGCATCCAATAATGTGACTTGATCTATTCTATGACTTTAAAGATAGATATATTAATGAAAATTTCTTGTTGTTCACATTCAAAACGACTCCTTTCTCAAGGGTTCCTTTGTGAAAATTTCTATGTATTCGTATTTTTATGCTTGAATCATAGAGTTTATCAATAATCTCGAGATGGAAATTTTCTCAATGTTACTTTTTCCTATATAAACTAAGAGTTCCATCCTTTTCTTGGAAGACAGGCCATAGTAGTATATATACTTGCAAAACTTCTTCTTTCTTATTTTGAAATTGGATAATTCCCTGATGAAAAGAAAACAAACAGATATAACTTGTGCATCCATAGTTGGAAAATATTTGTTTAAAAAAGTGATATTTTGCATAGCTGTTGTTTGTTGAATCCTCAATTCTGTTATTTATCTGTGTTCTTACAAAAGAATGACCGATAATTTTATCATTTATCTCTTTAAAATTGATCAGTAGATGTTTTTCTTTTGCAATACTAAGATTTTGAGATCTATTCCTAAAAAGGGGCTCATGTATTAGTTATCTCACTTTAAGTATCGTGATAAGTTTTCACTTTATCTCATTATAGCTTTAAATTATTCCTTGCAAAAAAAATTCCTACAGGAAATATCTTCAACAATGAAAGATATGGAGATTGTATTTTGTTTCATTTGATCTGTGCATATTTTGTATCTAACTTGCAATTATCTAGAAAGCTTAAAACTAAAAGATGCTTATATCTTTGCTTGTAATATGTGGATGCTCTTTTGTAAGCAAAATGAATCTAATATAATCATAAGGATATTTGAATGAAATTTGTTGTAATATTCAACATAGTTTTATTCCCTTCTAGCTTGATCTGATCCTGAAATTAATGTCATGCACTCTTTTGATTCAACTGTACTTGATAATCAATTGATGTCTTTGAAGCCTAATGGTCTCCATAGTTTGAAATTTTATATACCTGAATGACTAAAAGATGCACCTAAAACCTTTTCCTGAGGAAATCTTGTTCTGATACCTGCATCTTTTGAAGAAAAGTACCTTATTTGTTATCTTGATTCTACCTTTTGGAGATAAAATTTGTACCCAAATGTCAACATCTAAAATGTCCTTTGATAATTAATGTAAAGTTATATTCCTTGAGTTGGACTTGAATATGACCCTTTGTAACTTGCCACCTTGTGAGCTATTCTTCAATTTTGTGAGTAATTTCTACAATCCAAGATCTGAAAACATGCTTCTGATTCTTACTTTGTGATGAACCCCAATTATTAGGACTATAATCTTGTAAACTTAATGTTAACTTACTTCTTTTAATGTGAATTTGTTTTCTTTTTATACTATTTGTACCTCCACATTTATCAATTAGTCAGAAAATAGGAAACCCATAGGATTTTCTTTCAACATCTAGTTGATTTTTTTTTTGTCATGCTCACTGAAATTGATACTTTTCTTTTGAATTAATTTTTGTACTTGCTTCTGATTCCAAGTTCATTTAAGAAAATTCATTTGTTTAAAACTGTGAGTAAAATAGACACGGAAGTCCAGAGCTCTAACATAGTTTTCTTCTCTTTTTTAGGCACCTGCTGAATATTCTAGCAAGAGCGGAAAGGACAACTGAAAATCAACTGGGAGAATCCATTTGAACAAGAAATGATGGATCTCCCTTTCTCTTTTACTCATAGCTTTACACACATGCATTTTCATTATGCACTTACTTTCAGAGTCAATCCCATGGCTTGTGTGGGTTTATTGTATTATTATTCCTTATGAATAAATAAATTATTTTCATGCAATGAGATGTATGTCATTCTTTTCTATAATTTCTTCAATTGAATGGATAATAAATGAACTATACAACTCAAAACACTTGAATAATTCACTTAATCATTGAAATCAAATTTACTTCAATTTTGATGCTCATTGAAAATGCAAACTCTTCGTAAAACTACCTTTTCCAGGCTCCAAACCTATAACTAGTTTGCAGCTTCAAAACATTATGGTGACATTATGTCTAATACGTGCTACCCTTACTGCCTTCCTCAGGGCCTTGAAATGGTCGTTTATGACTGTTGTACAGTTCTGATGAAGGCAGGAAAAGGAATGGCTGCATCTATGAGGCATTGCATTCTGTAACTACATTCAAGTTTTAGGTTTGATCCAAATGTAACTTCGAAGACTGTCCTAAACCAAACAATTAAAATCTATATCTTCTTCCGAGATGGCTGATCCAAACATAATAAAACTTATAACTGACCAATTCGAGAAACTTAAAAAGTTTTGAGTTGACCTTTTCTTCACAGGGTGTAAAACAAATGTCAACAAAATCTCAACCCCAAGGCACAATAAATTTGTGGTTGAGAGAAATGAAAAGTCTTTTACACACTCAACACAAACCAACACCCCCTAAGGAAAAAATTTAAAACCCATATAAGAGAATTTGAATAAATGTCACTTTTTTCCTTACAAAACACATAATGCGGTCTATTTTTTACCCCCCAACCCATAGGTAGGGTTGGTATAAGAAATTAAGAGGTGTGGGACAAGCTTAACTTGTCCCACAAGCCTCCAAAAATGGCCCACAAGCCCAAATCCGAATTTCCCAAGTAAGGTAGGGTGTACAACACTCAAAATAAGATACAATCAACTTAAATCACAAGGTTCAAAGGACCAACTACTCTAATAAATGGCTCCTTTTGTCACATCCCAAAATAACTTAATAAACATGGTTAAATTACTTAATTAAGGCACATTAATTAACAATGATAAAAATGAATTACATCACAAATTAAATCACATACTCCACAATTAAATAAAAGGGAAGGGAAATAAGTACATAGAAGCCCAAGGTAAGGTGCTTGTTTCTAAGCCTACAGTTGGTGACATGGAAAGGAGACACAAGATTAATGCTGCGGTCGAGAAGCGCCAGGTAGAGAACTAGGGCATGGTGATTGAGACCACAAGTAATAGTGGTGGTATTTCTACGCCTTTCTTATTTGATTTAGGCTCATCAGATTATTTCATTTCTCTATCTCTAGTATACCGATGCAGGCTAGTGGTAGTTAGGCAGGGCCTTAGTTGGGATGTTGAGATGGCTTTTAGAGCCAAAATCTAAGTGGAATCCTTAGTTAAGGAGTGTGTAGTGGACCTAGGACCCTTCACCATGACTTTGGATCTTTGTATCCTTCCCTTAGGTTCATATGGACGTATTTTGGGCATGGATTGGTTGTCTTCACATAGAGCTAGAGTTGATTGTTACATAAAGGTTATATCTTGTGCAAATGATTTCGGAGTGGATTCAGTGATTGTTGGAGTTAGGAGACCCATCTATATTCATACCAAATCCATTATGCAGATGAAGCAGTGTGTGCAATTGGGTTTTAAGTTATTTACCATCACTATCAGTGACCAATCAGAGGATGAGACTCATGGACAGTCACTTTATGACCACCCCATTTTGTAGGATTTTTCAGATGTTTTTCTTAGTGAGTTTCCATGGTTACCTCCCCCACCTGAGATAGAATTTTGTATTGATTTGGTTCTAGGAGTGGAGCCTATCTCATGCGCACCATATAGGATGACCACACGTGAGCTATGTGAGCTCAAGTTTTAGTTAGAGGGGCTTCTTGAGAAAGCCCTAATCCATCCTAGTGTATCTCCTTTGGGTGCACCAGTGATCTTTGTGAACAAAAATGATGGATCTCTATGTTTGTATGTGGATTACTGATAGTTGAACAAAGGAATGATCAAGAATCATTACCCCTTACACAGATAGATGATTTATTTAATCTGATGAAGGGAGACACTTTATTTTCTAAGATAGATCTTAAGTCAAGCTACCATCAACTGAGGATTGCGGAGGAAGATATCCACAAGATAACTTTCCGCATGAGATACAACCACTATAAGATCACAATGGTATCATTTGGGCTCGTGAATGCCCCTAAAATATTCATGAGTTTGATGAATGGGGTGTTCAGGATGTTCTTGGATGATTTTGTGCTCGTGTTTCTTGATGACATTCTGACATACTCATGTACGCGTGAGGAGCATGAGGAGAACCTTTGACAGGTTTCACAGTGTCGAAGAAACTATATGGGAACCTAGAGAAGTGTTCCTTTTTCTAGTCATAGGTTCAGTAATTAGGTCACATTATTTCTGGGGAATGTATCGTAGTTGATCCTTCCAATATTAGAGCTATTATGAATTTTCCTGCGTAAACCAATGTGACCAAGGTGTGTAGTTTCATGGGATTAGTAGGTTACTACATGAGAATTGTTTAGGAATTCTCTCAAATTACGCACCTCATCACTTCCCTTCATCAGAAAGGGAAGAAGTTTTTTTGGTCTGATGGATGTGAGAAGGTGTTTAGTACACTGAAGGAATGCCTTACGACAACACTAATTCTTGTAGTGCCATATCTACCATTTTTACCTTTAGATAGAGAGATGCCACCAATCATAGTAGAGCTTGGTAATCCACTTGAGGAAGAGTTGAAACTATCTCCAATAAGACTATGGCTTGGACAAGAATAACTAGGATGAAAAATATTGTCCTCCCCTACAACCCTTGTACAAATGTCTCCACCATTGTGATTCATCTCAAACAGTCCATTCCACTGAATCCTATCACCGTGTCCATGGCAATATTTTTCTATGGTGGAATAAGGGTTCACATTACAATTCATGTTTTACATTTTATGGTTCTCTTTAGGGTTCAAGTAGCTAAGAATGTTATTATCCTAGCCTATACCATTATTAGGCTATGTGTTGGATGACCTATGCCTTATAAAAAATGTAGTGATATAATTAGTTAATTTTTTATTAAATGTAAAATAATGATAATAAAGGGGTGTGACTCATTGTAATCTTACTTATATAAAGGTGATTAAATCTCTCCTGTATGTGTGTATTGTGAATTATTTTCTTATTGGAATATTTTTGAGGTTTCTACCTCAAATTGCCTTAGTAATATATTTATATTCTAAAATATTTACATTTATACTCAACTAATTCCATTGCAAGTATAATAATACATAATCATAATAATTAAATATAATGTGAAAAATATGAAAATATGTTAACAAGAAAATGAAACAAGTATGTATTTTCTAGGTATTTTATCATTTATAACCCTTGAAATGTTCAATTTTAAAGTAGAGAAACATGATGTGGGTTTCAAATTATTCCCTTTATGTGCTAAAAAATTTATTATCCTAAGTAGTTGCTTCATGGGTAGAGAAACCAACAAGGTTTTTGTTTAAACTACACACGATTAGTTCCCTCAAAGTGATCTACATGTAATATATTTTTCTATAATAGAAATAGGTAAGGATTTTTTAAAGTTCCTAACCTTATACATTTCCATGATAGATGGAACAATAAAGCTCACCAAGAAAAATATCTAGTAGCTAGACCAATCTGCTAACAGTTAGCAAATATCAAACAATATACAAATGATAAATAACTCATAAAGCATATGAAAAAAGGCTTCCATGAGAGACTCGTAACATAAATTTGGACTTAGCCACAGAACAAGCAATAAGTGTTCTTGAAAGGGACACCCTACATTATATATGGATTTGAATCAAAATGATAATTCTAGTTTCAAGCTCGAGTCTACCAAGGTTGAAATATAGACCTTCCAAACATACAAATAGTCATGATAATACCACGTTTTCCCCATGAAATAAGAATAATTAAAAAATTATACATAATAACCTATATCTTTTGATCTTTTAATGTCCAAAACATGAAATAAAGATCATATAAATAGGATCATTAAATGATGTGACCTTTCTAAGATTAGGTGGGGAGTGAAACCACCATTCATACTAGGCTAAGTATACCCAACTTCTCTAACGAACACCCAATGTGAAAAAATAAAAAAAATCCCCTACAATTACCAGAAACTACAAAGAAGGGGACCCTTTAAGATACACTTCAATAAAACCAACACCATCCAAATATAGAGTTCTGAGTCCATCATCTCTTAAATACTAGCAATATCACCTTTGGTGATATGAATAGGCCGATAGGCCTGTTTATTAATAAACATTAATTCTAAGAAAAAATATATTTTAAAATTAATAAATAAAATAATGATTAAATTAATAAAAGATAAGAATTGAGAATTTAAATTTAGAATTAAAATTATTACATAATAAATACTAACAATTTAATTTAAAAAATTTATTAATAAAAAATAGAAATTAAAAATAATAAAAATAAATAAATCAAATTTAAGTATGCACTATTAACATTTACGAAATGTGTTCGGGGTCATGGGATCCATGGTCCATGATTTAATGTTCAAATATGAAAGTATGATAACATTAATATTTTAAAATTAGTATTGCTATTATTCGTTTTAATATTCTTAGTACAAATATTTATATTATGTATATTAATATCACGAATAATAGTATTAATATTAATTTTATTACTAATATTAATATTATTATAAAAAATTTATATATAAAACAAAATTTATTATGAATGCTATTATCATCACCACCATGGTTGATCATTGTCATCATTATTATCATCGCTACCATTGTTGATCATTGTCATCATCATTATCATTGCTACCATTGTTGATCATTTTCATCATCATTATCATCACCATCACCGTTGATCATTGTCTTCATCAATATCATCACCACCATCGTCAATCATTTTTTCATCATTATCATCACCACCATCGTTGATCATTGTCATTATCATTATCACCACCACCACCATAGATCATTTTCTTTTTCATTAATGTCTTCATAATCACCAATCATTATCATTGTTATCATCATCATCATTTTCATCAGCTTCTCAATCAAATTGTTATCATCAACATCATCATTATCATCGCCATCTAATTTTTTATTGTTATTTTCATTATTATCATCATCAATATCATCACCATTGCCGTTGATCATTGTATTCATCAATATCATCACCACCATCGTCAATCATGTCATCGTCATTGTCAATCGGTTTATAATATGCTTTAATTGTCATCATTACTCACACCGATCAACTATTATTTAAGGTTAGTGTTTATGGTTTAAATTTAAGTATGCACTATTAACATTTACGAAATGTGTTCGGGGTCATGGGATCCATGGTCCATGATTTAATGTTCAAATATGAAAGTATGATAACATTAATATTTAAAAATTAGTATTGTTATTATTCATTTTAATATTCTTAGTACAAATATTTATATTATGAATATTAATATCACGAATAAAAGTATTAATATTAATTTTATTACTAATAAAAACTTTATATATAAAATAAAATTTATTATGAATGCTATTATCATCACCACCATTGTTGATCATTATCATCGTTATTATCATCACTACCATTATTGATCATTGTCATCATCATTATCATCACCATCACCATTGATCATTGTCTTCGTCAATATCATCACCACCATCGTCAATAATTTTTTCGTCATTATCATCACCACCATCGTTGATCATTGTCATTATCATTATCACCACCACCACCGTGGATCATTTTCTTCGGCATTAATGTCTTTATAATCACCAATCATTATCATTGTTATCATCATCATCATTTTCATCAGCTTCTCAATCAAATTGTTATCATCAACATCATCATTATCATCGCCATCTAATTTTTTATCGATATTTTCATTATGATCATCATCATTATCATCACCATCACCATTGATCATTGTCTTCTTCAATATCATCACCACCATCGTCAATCATGTCATCATCATTGTTAATTGGTTTATAATATGCTTTAATTGTCATCGTTACTCACACCGATCAACTATTATTTAAGGTTAGTGTTTATGGTTTAAATTTAAGTATGCACTATTAACATTTACGAAATGTGTTCGGGGTCATGGGATCCATGGTCCATGATTTAACGTTCAAATATGAAAGTATGATAGATTAATATTTTAAAATTAGTATTGTTATTATTCATTTTAATATTCTTAGTACAAATATTTATATTAGGAATATGTTATCCCGTAAAATTGACAAGGGCAATTTTACCGATAACCATACCGAAAAATTTGTTCTGATCCCTCGTTAGGGATCCCTTGCGTTCGAAACATTGCAAAATCCCTTTCCGAGAAGTCTGGTTTTTTGAGCTTAGTCTTTTTGGTCTTTTTTTGGCTGGGCGCATGGAATGACTATGTAACACCAACTTTTGGTGCGCCCGCTTTAAAACCTTTGGCACATATTTTTCAGTGTCAACAATGCTTTTGGTGTGCCTTGTATGTTGAGTCTTCTCTGCGTGTGCCAAGGCGCATGACAACACAACTTTTGGTGCGCCAAAGGCACGCTTAGTTTCATGCTGGCAAATACTTTGGTGCGCCAAAGGGCGCATACTTTCCTATGTCGACAATAATTTTCATGCACCCTTTATAAAGTTGGTGGCACATTTATGACTTGCTCACATATATATATGAATTTGCGCGCCCACAAATGTCATTATCACCAGACACAGAGCACGTGATTTATTTTCTCTGAGCTTTTCAGCCGTTGCCCTGTCATTTTCAGCACGTTGTGGACCCATTTGCAAGATTCTCACTATTTATCCGGATCAGCAAATAAACTTGGAAGAACATATGTCAACATTCAGAAAAAGACCTACCAAATCCAAAGGAAAGGCCAAGCTTACGGAAGAAGAGATGAAATATAAATATCAAAGGGTCAGAATGCCCGAGTCCCAGGCCGAGTGTAGCCTGGACGTCAGAGACTCAGAATTGGGGCATATTGATATGGAGGAATTCTGGGCCAGAACTCAGAAAGTCACAAGGAGTCCATGGATGGAAAAACTGATAGGCAATGCCCTGCACTTCACCAGAGGAATCCCGGTCAGCGCCATCAACAATGAATTCTTGATGGTGATTGCCCAATGTTACAACAAAGACACAAGGTGTGTCGTAAACAGCAAGGGCGAGGTAGTCATTGACCTCACTGCCCGTCACTTTGAGATAATACTCGGCATACCTCACCACTAGAATTTTGTAGCCGTCAGTCAAGCAGATTGCATTAAGGCATGGGATGACAATGCAGATCAGTGTATACAACTAATGAATGAGGTTTACTTGAAAAATAAAAAGGTAGTAACCCAGTGGCCCCAAATCATCCACCGTAGCGACATCTCAGAGGAGCTCAGTGACACCATTACATTCCTGAGCAGGGTCTTTGGGCTTTCTGACACCCATTTTTTCCATAAATGGATGCTGCGGTACTTAGAGACCATGAACAAGAATATGCCTGATCAGCGTTTCTGCTGGGGAGAAATTATAAGCAGCACAATCTCTGAGCAGCTACAACAATTTAGCACAATGTGGACATTCCATATGAACTCCTACGTGGTCTACGCTGCAGCATCGGAGAGGGATTATCCAGGCTTGACGCGGAGTGGGGTTTGGCCTTAGGTCAAGATATACGAGTACTACTCGGAATTGAGGTTGGAGAATAGCATCTCCCAATTTACAAAAATTAACGATGTGTTTTTCTATCACATCATCTGCCTATTGAGGCCGAATATGACCTATGGTCGCACGACCAAAAGCATAGTAGTAGCCACTGAGAAATGGGGTCCCTGTTCACCCAGTTTCCCACGTTCACCTATCTAAGGGCTGCCAACTTTTTAGGAGAGCCAACCAGGATACCGAGGTATGCTGGACCTAAATTGATTCTGCTGGAGCTGTCAAGGCAGCTGATCACATACCATGAGAAATGCCTGAAAAGAAAGAAGGGTGGAACTCCTTTCCCCCTCACAGTGGGCCGGTATACATTCTCTACCCACCACAAGGCGAAGGAAATGTTCGCAGAGCTGGAGCTACTTAATTTAAGACATGATTTCCCAGCCAGGCCTACCTTCGACCCAAGGAGCTATCTACCAAGGCCGAAACTTGATCCAATCCATGTCCCTCAGATCGAGGACATTTACATTGACATCATCCATGAGGTGGAGCTCAGGAGAAAGGATCATTCTCGCCTAGCATTGGTAGAAATCATCCAATACGGGATAGCCATTGTCCCCAAAGGCTTCCAAACTATGGAAGATCAAATAGATAAGGTATATACTGACACAGATGGGGACAATTGGCCCTTTCTGGCCATTGATAGAACTAAGGCCCCTCAGACAATTGAGGAGAGGGTCAAGGAGACTCTGCGTAGGACAGAGCATTGGTGCCGTATGAATGGACTAATCTACCTTGGGGTTGATTTCACAACCTCCCCATTGGGAAATGCACCTCCGCGATCCAAAAGGTAGCCTAAAAGCAAAGGAAAAGGTATAGAAGGTGAATCCAGCACCATTCAGGAAGAAGCCCCTGAGAGTCCTCCTTCCGCGGCACCCGAGTAGGTAATATCTCTGGTCACACCAGAGAAAGAAGCAGAAGAGGAGATTCCCATTGGCCCATCCACTCAGGATGTCAGCATTGTTACAACAACTGAGGTCCCTTCTATTCTTTCTTCTTCTCTTCCTTCCCCTCCTCGAGTGACTCAAGCGACCATCCCTTTGGTCGTGTCTTCTGTTCCTTCTTCTTCTGTTTCACCCGCTTCTTTGTCTATCTTCTCTTCCCTCGCTGATCTATCCTCCTCCATTTCTTCCCTTATCTCCGAGCTCCCTTCCCTTCCTATGTCTTCCACAGCTGTAGTTTCCCTTGCTTCCATGGGCACTTCTTCGGCTATTCTATCAATGCCACCGCCATGTGTCTCCACCTTTTTCCCCTCTACTACTGCAGATGCTCCCTCCTCTTTTTCCGGTCCTTCTACCATGGGACCAGCTTGGATCTCTTAGCAGCTAAGTCAGCAAAAGAGGAAAGTTCCCATCACTCTGATGGACTTTTTCGTGATCCCATCTAAGGGGGCGAAGAAGCAGAACCCTATCACGCGCTTCTCTCAAAGTGCTGCAGGAGAGAGAGTTATGGAAATCGCATACCCCAATCCCCTCAAAGAAAAAAAAGATTTGTCTCCAACAGATTTTACTGTGACCCAAGTCACAATGGGGACATCTTCCGAAAGTCTTCAAGGAGAGGCTCTTTCTATAGTTGGTTCCCTTTGCAAGAATTTTAAAGAGATAAAGGAAGAGAAAAGGCAACTGAAGGAGCAAAACAAATATCTGCTCCAAGCCTTACAGAAGATGGGTAGTGCGCCTCCCACAACTACCGCCGAGACTTCTGAGCTTCTCAGCCAGGAGAAAATTAATGAGTATGCCAAGATCAGCGAGCAGGGTATGGTTTTTTCTGCTTGGAGGAGCCAAATCCTCAAAGACAGTGAAAAAGTGATCGCCGAGTTCTCCGAATTGTACCTAAATATCAGTAAGGCGAATAAAGAGCTCCAAGCGTTAGTAGGGCCCATATCAGAAGAGTTGGAACATGCCAAGCTGCAACACGAGACCTTTTAACAAATGTTTGACTATTCAGTCAAAGATCTGGTCAAGTTCGGCATTTTCGGCCATCCAAGGGCCCTCAACAAAATCATGTCCACTCTGGACTACTGGGTGGATCAGCTAGAATTTATTCTA
The DNA here is from genome assembly GCA_019776745.2 of Taxus chinensis. Classification (NCBI taxonomy): domain Eukaryota; kingdom Viridiplantae; phylum Streptophyta; class Pinopsida; order Cupressales; family Taxaceae; genus Taxus; species Taxus chinensis. The sequence goes on along the minus strand of CM034146.1, from coordinate 265,234,273 downwards.
GAAAAGATTGATAAAATAAAGGAAGAAGCCCTGGACGCGATGCACCAAATGGAACGAATTGTTCTTAATATGTCACCAGGGTTACTTACTCCTTCCTTCACTTTAAGGAAAGCTGATGAAACCACTCGGATCTTCAAGGAGATCGCTTCTCAAGGAACGGGGCCAGAGGTCACATTTGACACAGAATCTATCAACAACCTGTTGGCCTGTAGGGACTTCATCGGGTTCCTCATTGAGGTAGAAAAGGACTATTCCAAACTCCCAGAGAAGCTCATAGACGAGTGGGAGACTTGTGAGGTGATTAGTGAACGGCACAAGGATCCTTCCAAGGATCAACTAGGGCCAATAATCAACAAGTTCATGGAATACCGCTCTCATTTCCATATCTTGTCACCTGAGCAGCAACAAAAGCCGTCCACCCCCTTTCGGCTGTAGGATGATGATGATGAGTAGCTGCTTCTTCTTCTTCTTATTCTTCTTCTCTTTCTCTTCTTTATCTTTCTTTTCGGGAATATCTGGAGTATGTTGCTACGAATGATGACGTCATCCATGTTGCATCATGGGATGATGTCATCGATCAAGTTATAAAAATTCAACATGACTTTTAGATATTTTGTAAATATCTTTGTAAATAGTTGTTGGCTCCTTTTTTGGCCTTCTTTTCTCTCCTTCTTCTATATATACCCCAATACTTGTTGTATTGTGGGATGGATGAATATCTTTCAGATGAAAAATAGAAGTGAAGGAAAAATACTTTGAGCTTTCTTGTAACAGAAGAAAACAGCAATACAAATATTGAGACTTTGTGCTGAATAGCTGTGTTATGCATCAGACCTTTCTTATGTTAGATCTGTATGTGTTTATTCTATTAGATTCATATCTAATTTTTTGTCATTTATTCATCATCAGTATTGCTTTGTTTGTTTATGCAAGTAGGTTTGGCTTTGTTTACTACCAATCCCAAAACATAAATCTTCTGACCTTTCTGCTTTAAAATTCATTTCTTTTCTTCCTTCAGACCTACTCTTTCTTTATCCCCTCTTCCTTTCCTTTCTTTTCGCAGTCAGAAGCACCCCTACTGGGATAAGATCCCAAACCCCCGAAGGCAGAATCTGTGAGACTTGCATAGATTCCTGCTAGTAGAATAGCAATAAACCAGTTTCGCTTTGCTGACTCAAAGAGGGGCTATGCTCTACACACTGTTGGCTCATCTATCCATAGATCTGTCCAAGCGACAGATTTTCGGACCAATAGTTTTTGGCGACTCCGCTGGGGAACGAACAGATCTATCAGATCTATGATAGTGATAGAATAAAAAATCAGAAAAATCACTATCTGTTTGTAAATCTTAACTTTTTGTTAAAAAATCCAAAAATTTGCAAAAGTGCTCTGAATCGAAAATTTTCTTCTGAGATCCATAGATCTGGCCTAGTTATAAATCTTTAGTTTGCTGAGTTTTTATAAAAATCAGTATTTTGCCGTAGATCTGAATTTTTGACTGTTTGCTAAAAGTTTGAAACCCTATGAAAAAAGTCAAAATTAGATCCGAAAATCAGCTTGCTATTCTCTGTCATTTTATCCTCATTGTTATTTTTCATTAACTGCAATTGGTTTTCTGAAAAGGATAGTTTTTAAATATTTAGAAAAGTATTTGCTGCTGGTTTTTGACAAAAAACCAGAAAATCAGCAAGCACAGCCAAAAAGAAATTTCAAATCTGCGCCATAACGTTGTAGATCTGGAAGGTACAATGGCGGGTGAACCTTTTACACGCAGCAGGAGAGCCCATGGAGAAGCTGATCCTACTTTTGATCTGCTTCAAAGGCATAATTTTAGCATAACACTGGCACGCTTTTCAGTGCTAAGCTTGGCTGACCGGTCATCCAGGAGTGTCTCGCCTTCTCGAAGGAAGAATCTTTCGCAAGGGGCATCCACATCCCTTTGTAGTGCCTTGCTTCTCAGTGGAACCGTGCTTCTAGCCCGTGTTCTTTTTCCGGTCTTTCAAATGGTGGTACCATGGGGAAATGCTATGGGTCCCTTGGCTTTACCACATCCAGTTCATGTGCTCCCTCACAGAAACCGAAAGAATTTTCCCAAATTCGATGGGAGCGGAAATCAAAGTATAGATTCCCACATATCTGAATTCATCATGTCATGCAGTATCCTGGATGTAACTCACGAGGATGTGTCAGTTTTCCTTTTTCTGGAAACTCTACAAGGACTTGCAGCTGAATGGTTTCAGCATTTACCAGCCGGATCTATTACCAGTTGGGCCACTTTGCAGGATGCTTTTGAAGATAGGTACAAACCTTCAGAAGATGCATTTGCATTATTATCATGGATCACTCACCTGAAGAAACAGGCAAATGAGACCGTGCATGATTTTATCACCCGATTCAATGCACTAATCAACCGTGTCCCTGTTGCCATGCTCCCAACACCGGAGAATCAAAAGTGTTTCTTTGTAAATGCTATGAGCTCAAAAGTTAGTTTCTTGCTCCTCTAGGAACGATTTTCCACCTTTATTCTCACCCAAGTTACTGTCATTCGCATAGAAGATAATTTGATAATATCTGGCGAATTAAAACAGGAATCAGCCAAGTCTAAATCTTTGGGCCCTTCGCCCACTACTTCGTCTGATCCAGCCTTTCAAAAATGGTAAATGACTTGCTTGCATTGAAGAAGTAGTTGGCCCAGGCCTCCCCTAGTTCCTCTTACCGGGATATTCCGCGGAGGAATTTCGTTCCTAACAATGTTTCACAAAGACTGCGCTTACCCGTAACCGCTCTGTGGTTGGCACTTGAGGCTCCTCCGATCAACGCTCTGGCTGAAATCGAAGAAGAAGAGCAGTATTATGAAGAACCTTCATCTCAGGGCGAAGATGATCAAGATGTCGATGAACCGACTGGTGACTCTACTATCGGGTATATAGAATTTAATGAGGAAGAATCTGATGAAGAGGAGGGTACCCAGGGATATGCAAGCGGGTAGTCATATGCTGTTTTTACTCACTCGCAAGGAAAAGAAGCAGAAGTTGCTGCCCATGTCCAACAGGAGAAGGCCGTGTCAAACATGCCTCCGATCATTGCTAAAAGAGGTAATCCTCTTCCTACTCAACTCCCTGGAAAATATTTTATAAGGAAATCCTTTCGCCCCATCTCTCCTCCAAATCAGTCCTCTCATGTTCCTAACAAGACCAGTAATCCTATTCCACCATCGCGAAGTGAGGGACTCATTCCTTCACCAACGCAACCCTTGGCCGCATTTGATATCATAGATCATGCAAAAAAGACCAAGATCCAAATGTCTGAAGCTGAGTATCTTCAGTCTAACCCTGAATAGCTCATAAGATTGACCAAATATATTCAATGTCAAGTTGTTGTATCTAATCAGGTTTCCCTAAAAGGAATCCTTTCCACTCCCCCTGAATCCCACATAAATGTTGCTTCAACATCAGGATCAGGCAAGATAGAGCCTTTCTATCTCTCCCTCCTAATCAATGGACACAAGTTGAGTAACTGCATAATTGATTCCGGAGCTTCGGATAACGTCATGCCGGCAAAAGTCACCCATGCTTTGGGTTTCACTCTTACCAAGCCTTTCAGCAGATGTTATTCCTTGGAAACCAAGTAGGTTCCGTTGATTGGCCAAATTAAAGACATGTAATTTGCATTTGCGGCATTCCCTGATAAGAGGGTAAAGATGACAGTCCTTGTTGCTGACATTCCGGCGGCTTATGGAATTTTGCTGGGAAGAAGTTTCTGTAGCGAAGTCGGTGGGGAAATTCATATGGACTGGTCTAAAGATAGAATTCCCATCAAAGGTGTAATGTAGACTTTGGAATTGGAATCACAAAATAAGTACTTGGTTACTAGTTCTGAGGACCCCAAAGCTCAAATCCTTTTTGAATCATCAGGGATGGGGAACTATTTCTTGTCTACCAAGTCTGATAAAATGGTTTTCCCCGTTCAAGAAGGAGATCTTAACAAGATCTAGACCTTACAGTTCGATGGCAGCTGCGCAACCAGCGGATGTGGCGCCGAAGCCGTGCTAATATCTCCCGAGGAAGAAGTCATTCCTCTCTCTTTCAAGTTGCAGTTTTTTAACACAAATAATACTGCTGAGTATGAATCTTTGTTACTTGGCATGCAAGCCGCAAGGGAAAGAGGGATTAAAAATCTAAAAGTACAAGGTGACGTAGAGTTGGTTATAAACCAAGTCAAAAGGATTTACCAAGTGAAGAATGAAAGGCTCAGGCATTACTGTAATGCGGTGTGGGACAACATTGAAGATTTTGATGCCTTTTCGATTGAATCCATTCCAAGAGCCCAAAATGACATGGCCAATTCATTGGCTGTTTTAGCGTCCCTCATGCTTCCTCACCCAGGTTTGAGAACAAAAAAATACACCATTGAGGTGGTTTTCCACCCGAGTGTGCCAGAAAATTCTCAGCATTGGCAGGTGTTCAACGACGATAATCAACTCATTGCCTTTCTGGAGAAGGCGAAAATTTTTAAAGAATTGCACTTTGAAGGATCTACTTCCACTTTCCGTGAATCAGTCACCAATCAAGGCGACGAATCTGAAGGGAATGACGGCATATGTCAGCTCAAAGGGAAAAAAATCCCAAAGGGCCTGGTTTCTCTGGAGCGGTTGTTCGACAGGCACGACCGTTTTGTAAAAAAGAAGAGGCGAGATGACCTTGACCCATCCCCAGAAACCGAACCGGTCAATATAGGTTCGATAGAGCACCCGCAATTTGTGAACATTGGCAAATGTTGCACGCCAGAAGAGAAACGGAAATTTTTCAAGTTGCTGAAAAAATATATGGACGTGTTGGCATGGTCCTATGCCGATCTAAAGTCTTTTAAGCCAAAGGACGTTCAACATGACATCCCGTTGAAAGAAGATGTCAAAGCTTTTCGCCAGAAGCAGAGGCACTATAATCCTAAGATCTCGGGGAATATCCAGGCTGAAATTCAAAAGATGCTAGATGCGAGAATCATCTTTCCCATCCATCACAGTACTTGGGTAGCAAATATTGTGCTAGTGCACAAGAAAAACAGTGAGATACGCATATGCGTAGACTTTCGTAATTTGAATCAGGCTTCCTTGAAAGACAACTACCCACTTCCAATAATGGATCAAGTTCTGGAAGCAGTAACTGGATCGGAGATGCTGTCCATGCTTGATGGTTTTTCAGGCTATAATCAGATTGAAGTTTCACCTGAAGATTAATTTAAAACAGTATTCACTACTCCCTGGGGTACATTTTCCTACAGCAGGATGCCTTTTGGCCTAACTAATGCTGGCGCCACTTTTCAGCGGGCCATGGATTTTGCATTCAAGGGTATGATGGGGAAAGTCATTGTGGTTTATTTAGATGACTTAACCATGTTCTCTAAACAACGAAATGATCATTGTGATCATTTGGAGCAAGTATTGGCCAGGTGTCAAGAACATGGGATTTCCCTAAATCCAAAAAAGTCTATTTTTGGAGTTATGGAAGGAAAGTTGCTAGGGCATGTGGTTCACAAAGAAGGAACAAAGATAGATACCGAAAGAGTTAAGGCTATTCAAAGCCTTACTCTGCCTATAAGCAAGACTGGTGTTCATTCTTTCTTCGGAAAAGTGAACTTTCTCAGACGTTTTGTTCCTGACTTTGATGAGAAGACTCGTCACATATTGAACATGATGAAGGGGTCACCAACTTTCAGATGGAGCGAAGAGGGGAAAAGGTCATTTGAAGAAATAAAATCTTCCGTTGCTCATGCACCAGTCCTGGTATGTCCCGATTTCTCCAAGGATTTCATCATGTATAGTTATGCATTTGAGCATACTGTGTCTGCAATATTAATGCAAAATAATTCGGAGGACGTCGAATCTCTGATTGCGTTCATGAGTTTTCCCCTTAAGCCTCACAAACTAAAAATAACTCAATTGGAGAAGCACGCCTTTGCCATTGTCAAAGCAGTGAAGAATTTTAGGTATTACATTCTAAACTCACATATACAGTGGTGCTGGTCCCTGACACGGCGGTAAAATCAATTCTAACTCAGCAAGAGTTAGGAATCTTGCGAGGAAATTAGATCGCAAAGGTCCAAGAGTATGACTTGGATATTAAACCAACCAAGCTGGTGAGGGGCAAGGGCCTGTGTCAGCTTATGGATGAAAAAAAAGATTCAGAAAACCCTGATGAAAGGGGTGACTATACTGATGAAGCACAGAACCGACTGGAAAAATCCGGTTCGCTACCTCTGGTCCTATTTGTTGCGACTAGCGATGAATGGTATTCCAATATCACTTTCTTCCTCACCTACGGCGAATGCCCAATGCACCTGACTGTAAAGGAGAAGTGCACTATAAAGCTCAGAGCAGCTAAATATGTCGTTTGGGATGACGGTTTATATAAACGTGGGATAGATGGCGTCTTTTTGCGATGTGTTGACAAACCTCAGCAGGTAAAACTATTGGAAAGTTTTCACAATTCAGCCTGTGGGGGAATTTATCTTCCTCCGTGACAGCACACAAGATCATTCGAGCCAGGTACTATTGGCCGATGATCTTCCAAGATACAGCCACCTGGGTGGCAAAGTGTGAACCTTGCCAGCAATTCATCGGCAAGCCAAAGTTGGCCGCTTTTCCCCTTAGGCCTGTCATTATCAACGAACCATTCAGGCAATGGGAAATTGATTTTATTTGTGCACTCAATCCTCAATCGAGTGACGGACATAGCTATGTCCTTACAGCAATGGATTACTTCACCAAGTGGGTGGAAGCCATACCTGTTAAACATGCCACTTCTGAGGTGGTTTGTAATTTCATTAAAGAAAATATCATTTTCAGGTTTGGCGTTCCACACAAAATCGTTGCTGATAATGTTTCTAACTTCTCCTCACAGGAAGTTATTAGTTTTTGCTATGAATATGGGATAACTTTGGCTCATGCCTCAGATTATTACCCCCAGGGAAATGGTCAGGCAGAATCCAGCAACAAGAACTTGGTGACCATCATACGGAAGTTAGTGGATGAGAATCAGCGGATGTGGCACAAGTCTTTGTACGACGCTTTATGGGCCGATCGTATTACTCCCAAGAGGTCTCTCGGCATGTCACCTTTTCAAGTGTTATATGGCACTGATGCCGAGCTTCCCATTTCTTCAGAACTTCTTGCTCTGTGCTTGGCGCGAGCTATTGAAGATGAAACTTTCCAAAATTCTCTTGAAAAGAGAATCATGTATCTGACAGAACTTGAAGAAAAGAGAGTAAGGGTGGTCGACAGGATCACCGAACATCAGAATCAAGTTAAGAGATTATTCGATAAAAAGGCAAAAAATAGGGATTTTCAAGTGGGAGATCTCGTCCTTTTGTGGGACAAGCAAAGAGAGCCAAAGGGCATGCACAAAAAGTTTGATTCCCTGTGGAGAGGGCCCTTCAAGGTCAAGCAGCTCAATGGAGAGAATAGCTTCTATCTCTCATATCTGGATGGAACCCAGCTCCCGCTTCCTTATAGTGGGCAACATCTGAAAATTTTCAAGAAGTAGAGCTTGCTCTCTTCTTTGTACAGTTTTCTTTAGTTGTGTGTTTGTTTTCGTCATGTGTTTGCTTTCGGTTTGTTGTGTGTTCCTTTTTCTCTCCCTCCGATCGCCCTTGTTTTTGACTCTATTACCCAATGGATAGGCACTTAAGATCTGGGATTCTCTACCCTCGAGTTTTCTCAGGGATAGTCCCCAGAAAGAGCCAGCTGTTATCCCATAAAATTGAAAAGGGAAATTTTACCGATAACCATACCGAAAAATTTGTTCCGATCCCTTGTTAGGGATCCCTTGCGTTTGAAACGTTCAAAAATACCTTCTCGGGAAATCTGGTTTTTCGAACTTAGTCCTTTTTGGTCTTTTTTGGTTAGGCGCATGGAATTGCTATGTAACACCAACTTTTGCTGCGCCCCCTTTAAAACCTTTGGCGCGTATTTTTCAGTGTCAACACAACTTTTGTTGTGCCACTTTTCGGTGCGCCAAAGGGCAAACATAATCTCATGACAACACAACTTTTGGTGCACCAAAGGCACACTTAGTTTCATGCTGGAAAATACTTTGGTGCACCAAAGGGCACATACTTTACTATGTCGACAGTAATTTTCATGCGCCCTTTATAAAGTTGGTGGCACATTTATGACTTCCTCACATATATATATGCATTTGCGCGCCCAAAAATGTCATTATCACTAGACACAGAGCACGTGATTTCTTTTCTCTGAGCTTGTCAGCCCCTACCCTGTCATTTTCAGCACGTTGTGGACCCGTTTGCAAGATTCTCACTATTTATCCAGATCAGAAAATAAACTTGGAAGAACATATGTCAACATCCAGCAAAGGACCTACCAAATCCAAAGGAATGGCCAAGCTTATGGAAGAAGAGATGAAATATAAATATCAAAGGGTCAGAATGCCCGAGTCCCAGGCCGAGTGTAGCCTGGACGTCAGAGACTCAGAATTGGGGCACATTGATATGGAGGAATTCTGGGCCAGAACTTAGAAAGTCACAAGGAGTCCATGGATGGACAAACTGATAGGCAGTGCCCTACACTTTACCGGCGGAATCCCGGTTAGCGCCATCAACAATGAATTCTTGATGGTGATTGCCCAATGTTACAACAAAGACATAAGGTGTGTCGTAAACAGCAAGGGTGAGGTAGTCATTGACCTCACTGCCCGTCACTTTGAGATAATACTCAGCATACCTCACCACCGAAATTTTGTAGCCATCAGTCAAGCAGACTGCATTAAGGCCTGGGATGACAATGCAGATCAGTGTATGTAACTAATGAACGAGGTTTACTTGTAAAATAAAAAGGTAGTAACCCGGTGGCCCCAAATCATCCACCGTAGGGACTTCTCAAAGGAGCTCAGTGACACCATTACATTCCTGAGCAGGGTCTTTGGGCTTTCTAACACCCATTTTTTCCATAAATGGATGCTGCGGTACTTAGAGACCATGAACAAGAATATGCCTGATCGGCGCTTTTGCTGGGGAGAAATTATAAGCAGCACAATCTTTGAGTAGCTACAAAAATTTAGCACAATGGGGACATTCCATATGAACTCCTACATGGTCTACGCTGCAGCATCGGAGAGGGATTATCCAGGCTTGACGCGGAGTGGGGTTTGGCCTCAGGTCAAGATATACGAGTACTACCCGAAATTGAGGCTGGAGAATAGCATCTCCCAATTTACAAAAATTAACCATGTGTTTTTCTATCACATCATCTACCTATTGAGGCCGAATATGACTTATGGTCGCATGACCAAAAGCATAGTAGCAGCCATTGAGAACTGGGGGGCCTTGTTTACCCAGTTTCCCACGTTCACCTATCTAAGGGCTGCCAACTTTTTAGGAGAGCCAACCAGGCTACCAAGGTATGCTGCAAAAGAGGAAAGTTCCCATCGCTCCGATGGACTTTTCCGTGATCCCATCTAAGGGGGCGAAGAAGCAGAAGCCTGTCATGTGCTTCTCTCAAAGTGCTGCAGGAGAGAGTTATGGAAATCACGTACCCCAATCCCCTCAAAGAGAAAAAATATTTGTCTCCGACAGATTTTACTGTAACCCAAGTCACAATGGGTAAATCTTCCGAAAGTCTTCAAGGAGAGGCTCTTTCTGCAGTTGATGCCATCTGCAAGAAGCTTAAAGAGATAAAGGAAGAGAAAAGGCAACTAAAGGAGCAAAACAAATATTTTCTCCAAGCCTTACAGAAGATGGGTAGTATGCCTCCCACAACTGCCGCCGAGACTTCTGAGCTTCTCAGCCAGGAGAAAATTAATGAGTATGCCAAGATCAGCGAGCAGGGTATGGCCGTTTCCGCTTGGAGGAGCCAAATCCTCAAAGACAGTGAAAAAGTGATCGCCGAGTTCTCCGAATTGTACCTGAACATCAGTAAGGCGAATAAAGAGCTCCAAGCATTAGCGGGGCCCATATCAGAAGAGTTGGAACATGCTAGGCTGCAACACGAGACCTTCCAACAAATGTTCGACTGTTCAGTCGAAGATCTGGTCAAGTTCGGCGTTTTCGGCCATCCAAGGGCCCTCAACAAAATCATGTCCACTCTGGACTACCGGGTGGATTAGCTAGAATTTAATCTAGAAAAGATTGATAAAATCAAGGAAGAAGCCCTGGACGCGATGCACCAAATGGAATGAATTGTTCTTAATATGTCACCAGGGTTACTTACTCCTTCCTTCACTTTAAGGAAAGCTGATGAAACCACCCGGATCTTCAAGGAGATCACTTCTCAAGGAACGGGGCCAGAGGTCACATTTGACACAGAATCTATCAACAACTTGTTGGCCTGTAGGGACTTCATCGGGTTCCTCATTGAGGCGGAAAAGGACTATTCCAAACTCCCAGAGAAGCTCATAGACGAGCGGGATACTTGTGAGGCGATTACTGAACAACACAAGGATCCTTCCCAGGATCAACTAGGGCCAATAATCAACAAGTTCATGGAATACCGCTCTCAGTTCCATATCTCGTCACCTGAGCAGCAACAAAAGCCGTCCACCCCCTTTCGACAGCAGGATGATGATGATGAGTAGCTGCTTCTTCTTCTTCTTCTTCTTCTTCTTCTCTTTCTCTTCTTCGTCTTTCTTTTCGGGAATATCTGGAGTATGTTTCTACGAATGAGGACATCATCCATGTTGCATCATGGGACGATGTCATCCATCAAGTTATAAAAAGTCAACATGACTTTTAGATATTTTGTAAATATCTTTGTAAATAGTTGTTGGCTCCTTTTTTGGCCTTCTTTTCTCTCCTTCTTCTATATATACCCCAATACTTGTTGTATTGTGGGATGGATGAATATCTTTCAGATGAAAAATAGAAGTGACGGAAAAAGACTTCGAGCTTTCTTATAACAGAAGAAAATAGCAATACAAATATTAAGACTTTGTGCTGAATAGCTGTGTTATGCAGTAGACCTTTCTTATGTTAGATCTGTATGTGTTTATTATGTTAGATTCATATCTAATTTTTTGTCATTTATTCATCATCAGTATTGCTTTGTTTGTTTATGCAAGTAGGTTTGGCTCTGTTTACTACCAATCCCAAAACATAAATCTTCTGACCTTTCTGCTTTGGAATTCTTTTCTTTTCTTCCTTCGGACCTGCTCTTTCTTTATCCCCTCTTCCTTTCCTTTCTTTTTGCAGTCGGAAGCACCCCTACTGGGATAAGATCCCAAACCCCCGAAGGCAGAATCTATGAGACTTGCATAGATTCCTGCTAGTAGAATATCAATAAACCAGTTTCGCTTTGCTAACTCAAAGAGGGGCTATGCTCTGCACACTGTTGGCTCGTCTATCCATAGATCTGTCCAAGCGACAGATTTTTGGACCAACAGAATATTAATATCACAAATAATAGTATTAATATTAATTTTATTACTAATATTAATATTATTATAAAAAATTTATATATAAAATAAAATTTATTATGAATGCTATTATCATCACCACCATTGTTGATCATTGTCATCGTTATTGTCATCACAACTGTTGTTGATCATTTTCATCATCATTATCATCACCATCAATGTTGATCATTGTCTTCGTCAATATCATCACCATCATCATCAATCATTTTTTTGTCATTATCATCACCACCATCGTTGATAATTGTCGTTATCATTATCACCACCACCACCATAGATAATTTTCTTCATCATTAATGTCTTCATAATCACCAATCATTATCATTGTTATCATTATCATCATTTTCATCAGCTTCTCAATCAAATTGTTATCATCAGCATCATCATTATCAGCACCACCATCATTGATCATTGTCATTATCATTATCACCACCACCACCGTTGATCATTTTCATCGTAATTATTGTCTTCATAATCAGCAATTGTTATCATTGCCATCATCATTTTCATCATATTCTCAATCAAATTTTTATCATCATCATCATCATTATCATCGCAATCTAATTTTTTACCATTATTTTCATTATGATGATGATGATCATCATCATCATTGTCATCGTAATTACTGTCATCATGTTTATCATCACCACCATCATCAATCATTATCATTGTCATGATCATCACCACCATTGTTGATCATTGTTTTCATCATCGTCGTCATCACCATCATCGATCATTGTCATTGCCATTATCAACACCACCATCATCGATCAGTGTCATCGTCTTTATCATCACCACCATCGTTGATCATTTTCATTATCATTATTGTCTTCATAATCATAAAACATCATTATTTTCATCATCATCATCATTCTCGTCATCAACTTCATAAAATCATCATCATAAACATCATCATTCTCATACCCATTAAGATTTTTCCCACTATTTTCATCATCGTCATCATCATTGTTGTTTTCGTAATCATCATGATCATCATTATCATCACCACCATCAACGATCACTGTCATCGTCATTATCATCACCACCATCATTTATCATTTTAATCATCATGATCATCACCACCATCGTCAATATTTTTTGTTGTCATCATCATCACCACCATCGCCGATCATCTTCGTTCTCATCATCATCACGACCATCATCGATCATTGTCATTTTCATCATCATCACCACCATCGTCGATCAATGTCATCATCATTATCATCACCACCATCATCTCATCATCATCATCATCATGACCATCATTTATTATTTCCACTTTCATCATCATCATCACCACCATCGTCGATCAATGTCATCATCATTGTCATCTCCACCATCGTCTTTCATTGTAATTTTCATCATCATCACCACCATCGTCGATTATTGTCAACAATCATTGTTTTCTTCATCATTGATCATGGTTGTTATCACCACCATCCCCATAATTTTCTTCCCATCGTTGATCATTTTCATTATCAATTTTTTCCCCATCCCCATCATTGTCATCCACATCATTGATAATTTTTGTTATCACAACTATCATTAGTCATTGTCATCGTCATTAACATCACCACCATCGCTGATCATTATCATCATGATTATCATCATCATTGTGGTCTTTACTTTTTAAATTTAAATTTTTTAAATTTCATTAATTATTATCATATTATAGTTCACACTACCAATGTATTCAAAGTCTTACTATTTAAATATACAAAGTCACGCATGTCAAATTATAACAAAAATAACATGGTTAACTTATGAAAGGTCAACAATAATATTGAAACATAGTTTCAAGTTCTCTAATTTCACATGTGTTTATTTTCCTTCCATAAAAAATCTCGTCGCATATGATCTCACAACTAATAATGATGCACTGACAAGTTTGTGAGACACCATGAAATGTAAAAGTCCTCATATTGCATCAAATAAATTAAATTTATACAAACGTTAACTATAAATATGAGGAAATAAATATGAAATTAAAAAATCAAAATTTATATCACACGTAATTAACAAACCTCAGCATATTTTCAATGATTCATGTTTAGAAAAATTGATCACCATATATCGCTGGACAAAATTACAAAAAACACACAACTATCAACATATTAGAAAAGACACATATATAAGTATTCAAGGATGAGCGATCAATGTCATTCATGATGATGTTTGTTCACATTTGAGCAGACGAGCTTCTTCCTTCCTAATAGAAACGTATGCACCTTCCTTCATCTTAGAATAACGCTCATAAGAAAAAGGAGGACATATGCGTAATCCATCAAGAGACTTCACTCTTGATATCATCGTGAATGTCAGCCCCTATCGTTCGCTACTACCTATGTCGATCGTTGCTTTGTTGAGAGTGAGTCCCTATGATTTGTGAATTGTAAGAGCCCATGAAATCTTCAAAGGCACTTTTCTGTGACGTACCCTCATACTGGAGGCACTGGTAAATATTTCGGGTGACTCAAATCCCATGGGACACTAACGTAATTCTGAAACTCCACTATAACAAATATTGGCAGATCTGGAGGCTTCGTCCCAGGGAAATACACTATGTTCTTCACTTTCCCAAGAGATCCATTAACTAAACCTACCTGCACCCACAAATTGCACACCAACATAACATGTTGACCATTGCAAAGAAACACCTCACTCTCTAACTAGCCATCGTCACTTTCTCCATATGTCACCCTTCTCACATGGGTTGTAATAACTCATGCCATAGGAATATTCAATTTCTTGAGCATGATGCCTATTATGAAACATCACTTGCACATTCGTCGAAACAAATGTCTAGAAGATTCAAACATCGAAATTTCCTCTGCACCAAAGCACGAATATGTTCTGGACATCAACAAATCCCAATATTTGATCGTGGGATTTTCATTTCTCAAATTACATAGCAAGTTTTGAAACTTCACCTGATCCACACTATCCCCTTCTTGACAAAAAATCGTGGCAAGAGTCACGACATGAGAAAAATATCTCCATAAATTTTTTCCCTCTGTGTTTCCTGTATACATCAGTATGTCCGTTATAGGGGGGAGTTCGGAAAGATCCCCAAAAATAGACCTACCTCTAAATATGACATTCTTGTGCGAAGGGAATGCTTCTCACAAGCGAATATCAATTTTTTTCAACAATTTTAGACCCACGAAACTCATCTCAACAATAAGAATGTATCTATAATGTCTCATCTGCCCTTAAAATACAACCAACGTCTGTCTATTGCAACATCTCGTGTCACGCAATGGAATTCTCAGTGAGGAATGCACTTTTATAGCACAGATGTCAAAAGCAGAAACTCCTGTCAGTGCCAAAACAAGAAGAGGAGTCTTACCTGTCATGACACTGTTTACGAAGATGTTCTTTATGCAATTAATCAAGAAATATTTGCCCGTCTTGGCAGTACCTTGTATTATCATTTTGATTGGAACCCACATGAATCCATGGACATGTGCAGATCCTCGATGTTGCCACTCAAACCTACAAATACCATGCCAAAAAAAATGCGGCTTACAAAACCATTTGTTCACAATATTCAAAATGGATCAGATCACTGCACAAATTTAAAAATTTTCAATCAAACAGACAACAACAAACTTGTACCAGTAATCCTTTGCACTAATTAGTTTCTGTATCACCTCTTCATGAGATATCTCAAATATTTTGTGCATGTAAGCCGTAACTATATGAGGATAATCTATCACATTCTCAATCCTTCACCTATATGTCCTTGAAGAATTTGAAGGAGGTTCCCCAGGCATCAAGCGGTGTAAATAAAACCACTTTGTGTCTGATGTGGTAAGCATAAAAAAAAGAGTCGGGCTACCTAACTGAACAATCATATCCATCAGCTCACTATGACACAAGTACCAGTAAGACCTAGTCCCATGAAGCTTTGTTCCAAAACACATCACCTGTTTTGCTAACTTATCATCAGTTACATTATTAATGTGACGACACAAGTCTTCAATAGTCATGGGAACACTGTCATCCAAATTTTTCTTGACAAAAACAGAAGTTGTGGCTTGATTGCAGTGCCACATTTGTCTAATATATGCACAATATCTAAATCTAAGGTGCCTTCCAAACCTATTATCATGATACCTTATAAAATGCTTCACATAATCATGAAATTGTACTGTTCTAATCCTCGGATGCAACCATTCAGCATCTCCCATAGGAAAGAGGGTCATAAATGCCATGGATAACATGCCCTCTGTGTTATATTCATTCATTGTTGAAGACCCAATCAGTGGCCAATCGACAACATCGACCAACCTCAAATCCATATTTTCAACAAATAATTTGACTTCCTCCATCTCCCTTCATGGATTAGGAAGCCTTAAAGAAAATGATGATGGACAATAATGTACTTGTTCTTCTTCGAAAAAAACTATATCCATTGTTCCTTCTCTCCCGACGTGCTCATCTTGTATCTCAGATTCCACCCAATGGATTCTTTCTAATACATCTCCCTCTGCTTCTGGGAGATCTTCTAATGCTGCGTAATCTATCTCCATGTCTTTGTAATACCTATCGTTACAAATTTTGTAACGCAAAGCATCCAATACGCATGAGTGAATAACAATACATTCATACTCCTTCTTCCAAGTGTTCTGTCTTTTCACTATAAGAATATCCACATCCTCTATTCGATGAGGAAGTAGTCTAGAAATAGAAGATACATCCTAGGGAAAGAAAATAGTGTGTCCACTATATTTTTATTGGCCACCACGTCCATGAGTTACATGTAATATGGGATTCACTTGTGCTATCAACATTTCTTCCACCTACGTCAATACATGCAACACTTCTGACTGATCCCCGGGATTTATATTATTCCACTTTGAATATTGATGACCACCTCATTCCCACTTGCATCTCTTGCAAATAGGTCCTTCCACCGAAAGTGTCACAACTATACTAGGATATGACTCTTTACATATACCACACTTCTGAATAACTTCCAGCACATCAATCCTTTTCAAAAACTCACGATGGGACTCGAGCATTCTATTTAATTGTACACCATAACGTGATGAGTAAAACTATGTGTAACTTTGATTTGGGTAATTATTCACACCACTTATCGTAGGCATGTTTCGATGTCAAATGTCCTGTTCTAACTCAATATCATGCTCACCATCCCCGGGATAGTGGATGTTGTTGTTCCCTAAAAAATGTGTTGCATGACACTCCATATTCTCCCTGTTCACAGACCTCCCGCCATCACCATCCACATTTGCAAAAGAATCCATATAATTCATTTTCCTGGGTAAATTCTGATCGCAGGCATTCATGTTATTCTCTAAATTCTCACGTACATCACTTTGGATCCCAACACGTAATTCACATGAGCCTGATGTTGTTGGACATGTTATTTCCATTCCATTTCGCATAAGACTTCTTGATAATATATCTCCTTGACAACCTAACCACAAATATACTGAGTCATAAAGACCTAATAAACGAACATTTCACCATCTTTGACGTCACATCTTATTTTAATGCATGAATTTTTAAAATTATATCACAAAGAAAATTTCACCTTCTCTTCGATTCATGATCGAGTTGTTTTGTTGTTTCTGTAATATTTCATCCAACATCGGATGAGGAATATCATATATTCTAATAGAAATATCCTACAATGAACCTCTCCAATAGCTACTTCCACTCATTTCTACATTTATGTATAACAATAGTAATTTGTGAGACATTTTTAAATTTTTTTGAAAATTCACATATATCATATTTGCCTCAGCAGCAGTTTTAATTTAGATCATCACCACCATCATAATGATCCTTGTCATTGCCATTATCATCACCATCATCAATTTAAAACTATTTTATCATCATTAGATCATCATCACCATTGTTGATCATTGTCATTGACATGATTGTCACCACCATCATCAATCATTTTCATCATCATTATCATCACCACCATCGTCGATCATTGATGTCATTTTTGTCATCGCCACCATGGTTGATCATTTTCCTCGTCATTATCATCATCACCATCATTGATAATTTTCATCATCATTATCATTATTATCATTCTCATCATCATCTCCATCAAATTTTCCTCATGAACATCATCATTGTTATCCCCATCGTTATTTTTACCGTTATTTTCATCGTCCTCATCATCATCATCATCATCATTATTATTATGATCTCCACCATTGTTGATCATTTTCATCATGATCATCACCACCATTGTTGATCATTGTCATCGTCAACACTATCACCACCATTGTTGATCATTGTCATCATCATCATCATCATCATCATTATCATCATCAATAATCATGATCATCATTTTTATCATCATTATTATCACCACCCTCACCACAACCACAATGACATCCTCATTTCATGGTCATTTTTATCCTAGTTATGATTATCGTGTTCATCAGCATCATTGTTATCATTTTTAAGATCATCTTTGTTATATAAATCATCACCCTCATCGTCATCATAATCATCATCATCGCCATCGCCATTGTGATCATCATTACCATCTCTATTTTCATCGTCGTCATCCTTAATATCATTTTCATTTTCATTAATAATCATGATCATCATTTTTTATCATCATTATCCTCATCGTTATTATAACCAGCAACCTCAAAACCAACACCTCAACGACCACCACTACTACCAACATAAACACTATCAATGGTTGTGTTCATGGTGGTGCATGTCTCCTTAGTTATGTCTTTATCATTTTTAGAGTTGTGTTCAGTGTTAATGTTGCATGGTTCATGTGTCACATAAGTGTTTAGTTATAACAACCAAATTCAACCTTAAT
Organism: Taxus chinensis; assembly: GCA_019776745.2. NCBI lineage: Eukaryota > Viridiplantae > Streptophyta > Pinopsida > Cupressales > Taxaceae > Taxus > Taxus chinensis. The sequence continues at coordinate 265,216,024 of CM034146.1, read as the reverse complement.
GACCATAAATAAAATGTTTAATATGAATCCATATCTTAAACAGAGATCACTAACATAACTTTGTAAACATAGCACTAAAATATTTTGAATCATTGTGTCATCATTCACATTTACTTTATTATCATACATATGTCGTGAGGTTTGTGTCAAGTGGTTACATTCTTGTATCTATGGGTGTATACATTTATATCATGATCATCCATAATTGTCATCATCACCATCATTTTCATTGTTTTCGTTGTTATTGTTTTCATTTTTTTGTTGTAATCATTTTCCTTTGAGTCATCATCGTTAGCTTCATCGTAGTCATTTTCATCATCCTCATTACCTACAATCATCATTTTATCATCACTATCCTTATCATTATTATCACCACCATAACCAAAACCACCACCACCACTATCAAAACTATCAATGGTTGTGCTCATGGTGGTCCATTTCTCCTTAGTTTTTTCTTCATCACTTTTAGATTTTTGTTCAGTGTTAATGTCGCATAGTCCACTATGTCACATAAGTGTTCATGTTCAACAACCAAATTAAACCCTAACAATCATAAATTTTTTTTAGTCCGAATCCATATCTAAAACAGAGATCACCAATGTAACTTTGTAAACACAACACTAAGATCGTTCAAAGCATTGTGTCATCATTTAAGTTTTCTATGTCCTGACAATATGACATATTATCATCATCAATGTCATTTTTATTATCATGGTCTTTCCATTTTCATCATCGTCTTCATCCACACTTTTCTCATATTCGTTATCATCAATAGTGGCATCATTGTCACCATCATCATTTGCATGGTTTTCATGGTCATCATCATCATCATCCCTCTCATCATCATTTTCATTATTGTCATCGTTATCATCGCCATCATTGTTTCACCTTTGTTATCATCATCATCATCATCATTGTTGTTGTTTTCATCATTGTCAATCGTCATCGTCATCGTCAATCAGTTTAGGTTATCATAGAGTATTTGGGGAATTTGGTTTTTAATATGCTTTAACTATCATCATTACTTAGAATGATCCACTATTATTTAAGGTTAGTGTTTATGGTTTAAATTTAAGTATATAATATTAACATTACAAAATGTGTTCAAGGTCACGCACTTCAGATTCATAGTCCATGATTTAATGTTCCAAATATCATATTACTGATTAAGTAGATGAAATATTTTTTATGGTGTATTCATCATGTTATTAAGGTTTCTATGTTTCTATTAAACCATATAGTGATGAGTGTTTATATTTAGTATTTAGGGTTCACTTTATTGTTGTTGCCACTATTTTCATTTTTCTCATCATAATAATTTTCGTCTGAGTCATCATCCTCATCTTCATCACCGTATTTTTTTCATCTTCATCATAGTCATCTTCATCGTACTCATTGCCTATGATCTTATTCATCATAATTATCGGCACCATCACTAACTCCACCATGATCATCATCGTTGTCATCATTATTAATAATATTAACCTTATTAAGTTAATATTAATTATATTATTAGAATTTATAAGAAATTTAAAACTATTATCACTAATATAAATATTATTAATAGATATTTATCAACAATAATATGTTGTGTTATATCATCAGTGTCATTTTTATCATCATGGTCTTTCCATTTTCATCATAATTGTCATCCACATTTTCCTCATCATTTTCATCATTAGCAACATCATCATTGTCACCATCATCATTTGCATGGTTTTCAGGGTCATCACCATCATCATTGTCATCATTTTCATCATTTTCATTGTTGTCATGATTGGTTTTTTTTTTCATCATCGACATTATCGTTGTTTTCATCATCATCATCGTCAATCAGTTTAATTTTTTTTTATCGATGACTCAGGGAAATTGGTTTATAATATGGCTTATCTTTCATCCTTACTCACATTGATCCACTATTATTTAAGGTTGGTGTATGTAGTATCAGGGCCTATAAGATATTTTGGAGTCTAATTTTTCATATTTAAACAATTGAGTCAGACATAGTAGAACTATATCACTACCATTTGTTTGATAAAATTTTAATTAAACATGTATATATAAAATCTTAAATAAGAGTTTAAAATTTCATATTTACAAACCTTTTTCAAATAAATGTATTATTAAATAACAATCTAAAATTAATATATTGGCATTTTTCGTTTATATTTAATTAATTATTATAATCTATAAATAACAATCTTACAAAAAAAAATTAATCTAATTAAATAGAATGTTTGTTAGAAAATTACACTACTTCACATGTAAATAGATCGGTAAATTTTTTGCTAAAAACATATAAAGAAATGCAAATATTAAATGATTAATAGTATTTATCATAAAAGTGGTATGCTTTATCAATATAAAATATAATTTTAAAGGAAAGATTTTACTAATGAATTAATTGATCATTTTTTAAAGTAATATGATTACAACTTGTATAATCAACTAAAAATGTTTGACAAAATAAGACACCACAAGTTGATGTTATACAATTTATGTAAATATATCTTGAAAAAAGAAATATACTAAATCCAAACAAATAAAAAAACAATACTATCAACAATATATTCAATTAATAAGGTTTATTATTTATCCTCTAAGATTTCCATTGTCTCATTTTATGCTCCAAATTTTATCCAATAGAAGTCCCATTGATATTATATTTTAGCTAACATTTAATTTAGTAAAACAACGTTTTATTATTCAATTGTTTTAAATCAAATTCAACCCATAGATATAGGCCAAATTTTGAATATAATAATATTTTAACTATTTAAAGTTATAAATTAGATCAAAATTAACATCTATTTAGTGTATTTATGTTTTACGACACTTCGATTTCTGTAGTTCATTTTAGTTCCAATACCAATAAGGAAATTACTTGGTTTGTAACTCAAGTAGTAGTTTATTTTTTTATTTTTGAATAAAATTACTCTTCTAACAAATCAATGAATATTTTAGTGTAATAGAAAACATAAATGAATATACATATATGATAGAAAATAAGAAATCATGCTGTAATTTTTTTACCCCTAAAGAAACAAATGACATTCATATAACCATGTTACAACTGCAATCACGTGAACCAAAATTAGTTGAATAGTTAACAATGTTTGAATATAAATAAATGGGAAATAAAATAGGGTGAACATTAAATAATATTTAAATATAAATAATTGGTGGAAATGTATCTCTTGCTTCAACTAAAAATATAGAAGATAGAAGGCTATTACCACAGTCACCAGATTTTTTGCAGTGGCCTGAACTACTTGAATGGAAATTTAAACAAAGATCTAAATAAAATTTAAATTGAATAGAATACGTGGTGGATTTAAACCATGATAATTTGTGGATTCAAACCAGGACATGAGTCTGTATCCTATACACATTACAAAAAATAATAACACTACTTCCTATGATTAGTAACTAAATAGTAGCGACTCCTACTTATCTGAACTAAAAACTACGGAAGAGGTAACCACCAGATTTCTGGGAGTTGCCTTAACCAATGGAATGGACATGGAAACAATAGGATTCCAAAAAAAATATTTGAATAAAATTGTATTGCATTAAGGCCAGACAATTTATGGATCCAAACAGTATGTTGATTCTAACGATAGTTCAATCATTCCAAAACAATATTATTACTATTTATATAAAAATACTAGTGGTATTTTTTCAGTATTGAAAGGATAATAGTAAGAATATTTCTTACATATAAAATGGCATACTCATATAGTTATAATGTCTCAAAATAATAGCATTACATTTCTAAAGAGAATATAAAAACACATTCGGGACCATGCCATGTTTCAATGGCCATGTACATTTACAACATTGTTTTAAAGGATATATAAATTTTCAGTTACATCCATATATCATTTTTTAAACGTACTAGACTTTACAAACAAAACAAGGAACAATAAAAAAATCTTTCTGTGATTCCAAAAAATAATAGAAAGAGTTCTCTAAGCATTATGACAGTGGACCGTTAACAGTTAAATACAAAACATTACATTACAGAATCATCACAAGAAAACTAAAATCAAATCAATGTATGAACAAATTTGGATTGTAATAGGCTATTTACATCCTTGCAAGGAACACTAAGAAATTCAGAAAAAATAACTGATTACGGTCTCCCAGATCCTGATGATTGCAAGCTCTTAATAAAACTATTCACTAATAAATAAAAACGAGAAAAACATGTTTTTTCATTACTAGAATAGAAAATTATTCTCTAGAGGCATTTCAATCTACTTCGTAATCGCTATCTCTCCTCCCCTCCCCCTATCACAATATGTACAGAAAATTCAAGGCCAAAGAAAAAAAA